>CAJHNH020004668.1:910357-1070357 GCA_905116865.2 Candidula unifasciata | reverse complement strand
ACAGTTACTGTTAATTCGACGAGTCCTGAGTCAGCGGCGGATGATGTCTGTCAGTCGTTTGCGGCTTAGGTGTTATTTATTTATTTATTTTTATTGTTTGTCATCTATTCACCTCAGAAAAGTTATGGTTATTCGTCAGCGACTGAACTTCCGCCTTGTTTCAGAACTTGAGTTTTGTTTGCACACAGTTAATCCAGTCAATTTGTTAATTTGAGTGTTGCGTGCACATCCCAACTAGACGACTCTTATTACGACATACATGCTTGTGTTGGGGAGGCAGTGGATTCTTGTCCCCACAATAGGGCCTTGGAACCCACACAGTGATAATTTTTTTTCGCTTCACTTATTGTTTTAGATAAAAAGAGTAGGTATATTTGTTTCAGACTCTTTGCAACGGTGACCCTAGGATAACCCAGTGGTTGCTTACAATGACTAAAGAGAAACAATTCATTGTTTGTGCACGTTCGCATAATAATATTGGGCTATCCTCCGAATAAAGATCCCAAATTTTCGAGACCGAAAATATACTCTAACTAATAGGGCCCTCAGTCACATGTAAATTGCGGACTTCTGCCGACTTAAATTGCGGCTTCCGGCGACTACCGCCACCGCCGAGAGCATCTCCCGCGGCGCGGAGCGAGGCTAAACTTGATGGCTGGGACTCACAAGCAGCAGCTACCGCATCTCCTGCAGCTTCCTTCATTTTATATGCTCGTGAGTCCCAGCCATCTAGTTTAGCCCCACTCCGCGCTGCAAGTTGCAGCAGCGCGGGAGATAATCTCAGCGGTGGCGATAGTCGCCAGAAGTTTGCAATTAACATATGACTGAGGCCCTGTTAGGGTATATTTTCGGGTGTAATATTTAATGTTTTGTTATGTTAGGGTTAGCCCTAACTCTAACCCCTGATCTCAAGCAGTATTAAATATTAAAGAATAGTATTATTTTTGTGAACCAACACAAATAATGGATTACATCCCGCAGGTTCAGCACATATAGTAATGTTAACTTACAATAGATTGCTTCCCCTTAGGTCTTTATTTTAAGGACTGTCCTTTTTAAAAACACCTTTATAGATGAAGCCTTTTTTGGAGTTTCAATGCCAAGAAGATAGAGCCTTCGGGGGAGGGGGGAGGGGGGGGGGAAATTCTCCTAATTTGCACGCATAAAATTATTTTAACAAAAGAAATCTTTCAATTAACATACATAAAACTGTATCTTCTTGTAGGAAATTCACTGAACTAGCACAATCATTATAAATCACTCTGACATTCAGTGACATCTCAAAATTTATTTAAATTATGCTGATTTGCATATTTGAGGATGCATTTTTTTTTCTCTCTTGAATAAACAAGACTAAATATAATAATCTGGAGAACTTTTCTGATGAATGAAGCCTGTATAAGTCCTAGCGCTTGTCTTTTGGGAACTAAGGCCCTTTAGACACCTGTGGCACATGGTTCTACTCTTTTTCCTGCCTCCTGTTGAAAAAAAAAAGATGTAAAATTACAGGACACAAAAAAGACTTTCACACAAAAGTCGCCATTAAACAGCCCATATGTGCAAGAACTGCGAGAAGCAATCAGTTTGGCTGGTATGAAGACAGGCCAGCAAATCTCAAGGCTTGTATTACTGACGGCCCAGCCTCTTTTTTTTTTCATTTTGTTGTTGGGCTGACAGACAGCCCAGTCAATCCCAAAGGGTTGGTTAAAGGAACGTTATAAGGATGATCAGATTTTAAACGAAGTATTGCATGAACCTTTTTTTTTTTAGGGAAGGGGGTGGAGTGTGTTTTTATGCTGTGCAAAATAAATTGAAGTAATTAATAAAGCAATAATGAAAGTGAAAGGCTTCCAGCCTCCATTCGTTAAACTTCCTTTAAAGAAAAGTTAACACATATTTGTTAATTGAAAGTTGTCAGCAAAGTTATTTTGTATGAAAACATTGAAGTAAGGACCTGTTGAAGAATAATAGTCGAGTAGTAGGGAACTAAATTAAGCAGTTCACCTTTGTCCTTCTACAGATTCAGAAACCATCAGAGTAACAGCTTTTGGTTAAATAAAGTGATTAAGGAAGTAGTTCAACAGTAACAAAGTATCACTTTGGTGCATTGATTGTGACAAGTCTTATGTGAAAACGTGAAGATAAACGCACCATAGAATGCAGAACAGAATAGAGAATGCAGAATCTACACATCCTCGTGGGAAACATCCACAGATAACTGTGGTCGAGCAGCCATCAGGCTGTAGGTAACAATTTTCCTTTATAGAATTTCATTCCTTCAAGACTTATTTTGATGTTCAGTTTATATTAGTATCTTATTGCATCAGCATAAACTGATTAACTGTGCCAGTTTGGTGTTGACTTATAGCCATCATCAATCAGCAAGTCCTTTACAGAATATCGCTCTCTTCATGGCATGCCTGAAAGTATCCTTTTCTCTAGCCAGCTCTCCAACCCCATGTGCTTTTTATGTTCAATGCATCTTCAATGTCCTGTATCCAACTTCGCAGAGGTCAACCCCTGCCCCACCTTCCCTAAACTGCACCCACCAACACCGTCTTTTCCAAGCCACCATGACATTTTATGTGGCTAAAATATTTCAACTTTAAAGACAGGATGCTGTTTATGGGCCAGTTCTCCTGGGTGTTTAACTTGTGTAGAATGTTGATGATTTTTTCCTCTTCTTTATCCATGTTATTCTGATAATTTTTTGGTAACATTCTAATTCAAAAGCTCCAATCTTTTTCATCAGTGATTGAATGAGAGTCCAGGACTCGCAACCATAAGTTTCCACAGGAAAAATGCATGATCTCAAGATTTTTACTTCAACTAATTTACTAGTGCTTTGACATAGGTTCTTCATGCTGTTTAATCTCTGCATCGCTAATGTAAGTCTTCTGACTTCTTTTGAGCAGTTGACTAATTAGGAGTTTGCTAAAATTAGATGTGTTGGACTAAAAGACGCAGATATTGCAGCCAAGCTGTAAACCACACACAATGTTCTAACCGCTCTCCCAGAAAATTTGTAAAACCAACACTTCCTGTTGGGTCGAATTCCCCATAAATGTCACTTTTCGGACTTATCTATAGAAACCTGTTTACGATGTGTATAGTGAATGTTATTGGCAGTTATCACGCCTGCTAAACATTTATGGGATCAGGCTTTGAACACCTTAGGTAAAAAAAATCATTTAGGGTGTTTTCCTATGAGCCAAATATTTTGTTAAAGCCAAGTTGATGTCATATTTTCCCATAAGCTTCAGTATTAGAACAGGGCGCAGCGTTAACTGGAATACATTTCCAGGGACCTACAAAATATATGTACCAGGCTACCCAGGGGCCGCTGTGGTGTAGAGGCTAGATGCATGCTTGCGGATCCTGAGGTCATAGGTTCAGGTCTTGGCGGAGCTGGACTATTTTTCAAAAGGACCTTGGCTCCCAGGTTGACCCAGCATTAAATGGCTATCAGGTAAAGTCCTCGGAGGTAAAGGCGGCTGGCATGATGCTGACCACATCGCCCGCTGAGTGCCGAGTGGTCTATAAAATTTAGGTCTAGCCCTGTTTGCCCAGTAAACCTGAAGACGTGGAAAAGGGTCCTTTACCAGGCTACTCACTTTAGGCAGGCAGAACCTGGGAGCCCTAGATTATTTTTAACAGTCTACCGAGCGCAGATTAAACTTAAGGCCTTTAGGCCAGAAGGAAAGCATCTAGCTGCCAGGCCACCATGGTTTCCTTAGTTAAAAAAAATTAATACATTGAATTCTATGAAGCTTGCACAGTGAACAAGCAACTGGAAAATTGAACTGAGTCTCCAGAGATGTGGGCATACAGAAGAATAGGTCGTATTTCATGGAAACAAAAACATTCCCATACAAAGGTTCTGGAAAGGCTACAAATGAAAAGAGAATTACTGAAATAAGTAGAATAGAGACAACTGAAATACTTTGGCCACATTAAAAGACAACACTTTTAAAAACCATACTGGAGGAAAAGGTTGAAGGCAAGATAGCAACGATACAAGTGGGAGGACAACATCAAGAGATGGGTGGATAGCAGTCTGAGAGAGTGTACAACCAGGACAAGAGACAGTGCATGCTGGCGATCCATTGCAGTCAACCTTTACTGTGGAGACGGCACCTGATTGATTGATTGATTCCTTAACTAATAAGCTTAACCTTAAGTTTGTAAGTCACAGTTCGGGGATTAATTTCTTGATATTATTTAATGGATTAATTTCTTGATATTAGTTAATGAATTATTTTCTTGATATTATTTGATGGATTAATTTCTTGATATTATTTGATGGATTAATTTCTTGATATTAATTGATGGATTGATTTCTTGATATTGCCTTATCTGCAGTTATTCCTTTTTTTTTTTTTAATTTGTTTTTTTTTAGGATTTCCCTCTAATCCTTTTCTATTGGACATCTGTAACCCCAGACAGATGGTGGTATGATTACTTCATCATTAATATTTGAATTAAATATAACATTCCATTTTTGGACTTCTCATTAGATAATTTTGACGATGAGATCCAAGCTTTGTATTCTTCTGTGCCTGAGGTGGCCAATCACTTTACCATCACAAACAAAATTGGAGAAGGTAGGTTGTCTGTGGGTACATCAGAGTTAACTCTTTGTGTGTGTCGGTTAACCCTTTTTTATAAGTAGGTAAGCTGAGAAACATTTATTGGCAGAGCAAATATTGTTTCTGTGGAAAAGGCAAGGAATTCCACAGATTCACATAAAAATGAAGCGGTCCTTCAAGAAACAGATGAATGAATGTATCATAATTAACATTAGTGCACTCGGGGCATTCCCACACAGGCTCTGTCTCCTTCTTCAGTAGCCAACAAAGAGTTACCATGTTAATTGTGCTGACGAAAAAGGTGTCAAGCTCATTGCATGTGCTTCATTGCTGTGGCGATAATAAATAAACAGATCTTCTTCTTCTTCTCGTTAGTCCTGCCTTTGGTTTTTAAATGAAAAGGCCACAGTCCCCTGTGAAGTCTGTGGTGTGACCTTCCACTGTTACTTACAGCTTTGTTTCCGTGGGAATGCCAACCAGCCAAACCTGGAATCTTATCTGCTACATGTAGAAAGCATTAAATAAACAGAGGAAAGCACTCAACTGAGCTGAGAAATTAGAGATAGTCAAGGTTTTAATACAAGGCCTTTTTTGAAGTCAAGGACCCATTTCGTGTCAGTGGTGCAGTGGGCTTGTGATGCTAGACATATTGTTGTAGAGCAAATGGTCCTTGATGGCTGATGTTGTCAACGTCATGCCAGCTGCTGTTACTTCCCAGTGCTTTACCTGGTACCCATACCAACCAGCCAAGGTCATTTTGGAATACACTATGGGTTTAAACCCTAGACCTTTGAGCCGATAGGCAAGCTTCTGGCCACTCCAGCACTGTGGGTTCTTCAGTCCTTAGCCGCCTTTTATGATAAGTGTGATAGGTTACAGTGTTATGTTTCTTTACTTTCCTTGTGGGTCCTTGCAACTCTTGGGTGCAGTTTTTTTTTTTTAATTTTTTTTAAATATTTTTTTCAACTGCCTGAAGTTGCCGATTGCCAAATGGCTTATGAGGCTCTGAAAAGTTATTTGTTTCCAGCCAGGTTTTGCAGATGAAAACACTTCTATTCCTGGATCAGGAATCCAGAGGTTCCATCACCCAGTTGCTGAGTTAGTTGAGGGCTTGGTGTGACACTGAGCTGTGGAATTCATGAAGGAATTTTGTTGTTGTACCCGCCACATGTTGTTAACTTCACTGAAATGACAGGTGGCTGATTACAGTGACCGTTAACACCAACAGTGAGCTGCAGTTCTGGTGTAGGACTGTTAGTTTTGGCAGCTCTCACAGCTGCCTTGTGAATTTTACTTTGCAAGTATAAGCTTCAAGATTTTGTTGGAACTGACAAGTTTTACCACTAGTTTTAAAATGAGACAGTGGAGGACATTTTATGTGATATTTACTGGTACAGGAACGGCGCAGTCTCCAGTGATGTTCAAACCTTGCCTAACAACTAATGAATAGTTACCAGTTTGTAAGGCAGGGTAGGACAGTCAGGTCTCTTAACCCTGAAAATTTAGGGTTGTGTTGCTGGTTCACTTGCCATGAGCTGTATACGTTTGGACATTTATTTTTCTCCACGACAGAAAAAAAAACCATTTATCATCTTACTGAGAATCAAACCCACGTCTCCTGCATGAGAGCTTAGAGTTGTAACTGCTCAACCAGATTGCTCATGTTGAAGAAAAAAAACAAATAGCCAAATTGTCATGTAACTAATTGTTGTTAATCCAACAGGTTCATTCAGTTCTGTTTACCTGGCAAGACTGAAGCACTACCCTGAAATAACAGAACTGTTTGCCTTGAAACACATCATCCCCACCACACACCCGTCCCGCATAGAGAATGAGCTCAAGTGTTTGCTCAACATTGGGTGAGTCACTGTTTCACAACTGTATTGCTCGTCTGGGCTGCAAGCAAATCTCCTGTTTTTGAGCTGAAACTCACCAGTACAGTAGTTCTTCCCACTCAATAAACATTTTAACTGGGGGTTGTCATTTAGTAGAGTTTTCAGCTAGTGGACTTTACCCGTGTTCCAAATGGGCTTTGAACGTTTTTATCGAGGCGTTGGGGGTGGGCTGATGTTAGCTTGGCTGGGCACTACATCTCTAGAGGCCACCAACTCCAAGATCCCTGCCAACTCAGTTCAGGTCACACAGATGAACACTTGTCCGTGGCACATGGCGTGGACGTGAATATGCTGTTGTAGAGTTTCTCAGATTTCTATTTCTTCGCTTTCACTGGCTGTTAACTACGGCTGAAAGTTCTGTGTGTTCGCCCACCTCTGGAGTTTAGTCTTGTTCCTGAACCTGAGTGTTGCATTGACATTTGTTTCACAGATCTGGCTTATTTGTATGCAGACTGTTGGTTCCTCGCTTCGCAGGCGATGTCCTCCGCTTTTGAAGGATGCTCCAATAGGTCGACTCCTGCGACATTCTTGCTGGGGAGGCAATGGGTCTCTTCTTGTTTTACCCCACAGTGGGGCCCAGGAACCCACACAGGAATTCTCTGGTTTTATCTTTCCATCTTGTTCTTGGTCTCCCTCATGATCTTTTAATTATACGCCTTGTATGGTATGGTATGGTATCATAAGGTGTTCTTTTTAAATTGGCAAACCATGTCATTTGCTTAGTCTTTGTCGAGGTTTCAACTTCACTGATATCTGGTTTCCCTATACTTGCTCCGTTCCTGTGCCAGTGAAAATCAAATGAAATGTCCCTTACTATTCCACTTGAAAACTGGTGAATAAACAATTAGTCCCGGAAAATTAAATGTTATGGCTGTATCTGCTATCAAGGCCTTGGTCATTACGCATACATTATTAAGGTCTATTCATTAAGCATACAGCATTAACAACAATGGAGCTGGACTTTTTTCAAAAATGACCATGGCTCTCAGGTTGACCCAGCCTTGAGTGGGTACCACGTGCAGTTCTGGGAAGTAAAAGGGGCCGGCGTGATGCTGACACACATGACACACCCAATGCCTATTGGTCTATAAAATATAGGTCTAGCCCTATGTGCCCATTATGCCTGAAGGTGTGGAAAAGGGTCCTTTACTTTACTTTAACTGTTAACAATAACCTGTAAAAATGAAACCCAACTTATACAGTGAATTCGAAAGAGCATAAAGTCTGTACATTCATCTCCCACTATACCGAGGTAACTGGAGGAAGAGATCAAGAAGTGCACTGTTCTTTCCAGACTTCTTTGAAGCAGCTATTCATTCATTCATTGTCCTTTTGTGCCTATGTCACATAGGGCTCACCGTCTGTTTCTCAGTTCCATTCTATCCTATACGTTATCATGGATGGAATCAAGTCCAGCACCTTTGGTTTCTCTCATCACCGTTCACCTTAGGGTTTCTCTGGGACCTCATTTTCTGAATTCCCCCTCTTTCCCATTCCAGTGCCTGCTTGGAGATTCACTGTTTGTCTCTTTTCGGAATGTGTCCCAATATAGTGCCATCTTCTCTGTCTTATAACTGTTGATAATTATAGTGCCCTTAAAGCATGCTCTTAGTACAGGAAGACAACTATAAGACCGCTATGGTCGACACCCGAATATTTTCCCTATTTCGGATCTATTCAAACTCAAAAACTGTTTTCAGTACTTTTGGCAAATAAAAAAATTAAAAAATAAAAATTTTAAAACTATAAATGGTGTTCCAAAAGGCCATTATGAAGAGCTAACTTGGTTCCCTGCGAGATAAACCTGGCCAGACTAGAACGAAGGATGAACCACGAAGAAAACATCAGGAAGATAAGAACAGGAGACACACTGCATTCAGAAAAGGAAGGAGCAGAGAACTGACGCAGATACCATAAACTTAGCCATGAAAGTGGCGCAAAAATCCAGACCACAAATATAACCAGAGCCTGTTGGTAACTTCAGCTGCCAACAGCAGGTTGAAAGTGGTTGTGTTTTTCTTTTTCTTTATAGAAGAGAGAAAGAGAGAGAGTTCCTTTAAAGCATCTATTGCTGTGCAGTATTTGATGAGTGAGTTTACACAACGTGCATGAGCATTATACTTAAAGCCTTCTTGTTTTATTTCAGGGGACAGGACAATGTGATGGGACTGAAGTTGTGCTTAAGGTGTCGAGACCATGTTGTCATTGTGATGCCAATTTTTCCTCATGAAAAATTTCAGGTGGGTCCAGATTTGCGGTAGCATATTAGTTACAGAGAACGCCAACTTAGAGGTCCCGAGTATAATCCTTAGGTGAGTAATGTTTTTGCCCCGAAAATAAGACCTACCTCGAAGAAAGCCTTAGCATGATTTTTCGGGATGCAGGTACAATTCATTCAGTAGCATGTCCCTCGCGGGACCTCGCTGCCATAACAACCCTCCGGAAAACCTTCCTATCCTGAGCAAGATGTCCTGCGTCTGATACACCCATCTGGAGATCATCTGCCACATCCTGCACCCATCTTCTCCTTGGCCTTCCTCTTCCTCTCTTCCCAGGCATATACCCCTCCATTATTGTTCTCTCTAGACTTCCATGACGTTTCAAGTGACCAAAATATTTCAATTTTCTTTGTTTTATTGTCTTTACTAGCCAACCCTCTTCAATATTCAGCTCTTGAAGTATGGATGCATTTGTTTCTTTTCTTTACCCAAGATATTCTTAGAACCTGTCTGTAAACATTTATATTCAAATGCATTTATGCGCTGTTCCGCTTGTTTAGTAAGTGTCCAGGTCTCACAGGCGTATGTTGCAATGGGAAAGATGCATGCTCTTAAAAAAAAAACTCTGACCTTTGTAGTTCTATCTGTACAAATTCCATAATTTATTCAGTTGTTTTAGTCTTTGAAGAGCAATTGATAGTCGCCGTTTAATTTCTTTCATTGTGTCACCATTGTTGGTAACCAGTGACCCAAGATATTCTAAATTTTCCACCACTTCCCAATCTTTCCTCATTAACATATATTTCCTTCTCCATGGCAGTTTTGTTTGTATGCATTATCTTTGTTTTTGCTATGTTAAGAAATAAGTTATGATTTTTACTATTTCTTTGGAGTGAGGTTAACAAGTTTTCTAAACCATTTGGTGATGTTGATAGTAATACTGTATCATCAGCATAACGAATTTCTGGTATTTCATGACCACCGATGTTTAGGGCATCAAATTGTTCCTTGTTTATATCATCTCTTACATTTCTCATTATATTTTCGGCGTACAGGTTGAAAAAATACGGTGACAGCACACATCCCTGACGGACTCCTTGCTTGATGCCAAACCAGTCTGATGTCTCTCCATCTATTCTGACTGCTGCTTGTTGGTCTTGATAGAGCATTTTAATGAGCTGCACTATATGTGATGGAAAAAGCCCCATATTCCTCATGATTTCCCAAAGCTTCTGATGTTGTACACAGTCAATGCTTTTGAATAATCCACAAAACATAAGAAACAGATTTACATTAAATTCTCTACACTTCTCTATTATTAAACGCATGTTGAAAATATGATCTCTTGTTCCTCTTCCCTGTCTAAATCCAGCCTGAGCTACATTAATCTCTTCTTCCATTTTTTTATGCAGTCTTCTCATTATAATTTTTAGTAGAATTTTACTTGCATGACTGATCAGGGCAATAGTTCGATAGTTTGTACATAATTTCAGGTACAATAAGTAAAGGAAAGTAAGGGACCCTTTTCCGTGCCTTCATGTGTATTGGGTATATAGGGTTAGACCTGTATTTTTATAGACCAATCGGCAGTGGGTAGGTGATGAGTTCAGCTTCACGCCGGCCGCATTTACTTCTCAGGACTGCACCTGGTACCCACTCACTGGTGGGCTGTGGGTATACACAGGTTGAGAAACACTGGGTTAGATGTTTTCCTGGGGGGTCTTGAGTTCAAATTCACACCGTGCCATATTTTGTTTCTCACAAAATGACCTTGGTTTCCCATGTCGGCCCTGCTCATAGAATCGGTGCCAGGTAAAGTTGGGAAGTAAAGACAGCCGGCATAATGTTGACCTCATCAAATTGAGTGACAAGCTGCCTCCTTAACCTTGGTCAGAAATTCTGTTCTTAAGTATTTGTTTTTACATCTCATATAATTTGAACAGATTAATCTATTTATTTACTGTATAGCACATTAGTATTATTATTGTGCACTTAACCAAGGCTTAGTGGCCGTTGAATTCTAATGTTTTCCTGGTTATGGGTGTTGTGTGACCTTTAATCTAGCTTTAGCACAAGCAACCAGTCAGGATCAGTCAAGGACATTTTTTTTTTTTTTTCTGGCAAAAATTCCTTTATCATATGTTTTATTTCCCTCAGGAATTCCTTCATCATATGTTTTATTTCTGGCAGGAATTCCTTCATCGGATGTTTTATTTCTGTAAGGAATTCCTTCATCGGATGTTTTATTTCTGGCAGGAATTCCTTCATCGGATGTTTTATTTCTGGCAGGAATTCCTTCATTGGATGTTTTTTTTTTCTGGCAGGAATTCCTTCATCAGATGTTTTATTTCTGGCAGGAATTCCTTCATTGGATGTTTTATTTCTGGCAGGAATTCCTTCATCAGATGTTTTATTTCTGGCAGGAATTCCTTCATCGGATGTTTTATTTTTTCTGGCAGGAATTCCTTCATCAGATGGACATTGATGAATCCAGAGAGTACATGAGGAATCTCCTGATTGCTTTAAGGAGAGTTCATCAGTTCAATGTGATCCACCGAGATGTGAAACCGTCCAACTTTCTCTACAACAGGCTGACGAGGCAGTAAGTACAGATGCTGTGTGGTGATAGTAAGGTCCCCTTACACGCCAGGGAAGCGTTGTGCATAAGAGGCTAGACCAGTGGGCCCACAGTGGGTGGGCCTTGGTGTTAAACATGTAGAATATTCTTCTCCATCCTTCTGAGTTCTTGACGTTCATTGCTGCTGCTGTCACCAACCTGCATTCATCTTTGTCTTCTTCTTTCATCTTCATGTTTACTGGCTGTATACTTTGGGGGAAAGTTCTGGTTGTTCGTCCACTTCTGGACCTTAGTCCTGTTCTAGAACTTGAGTTCTGAGTGCACATCCTGTGTACATATCTGCCTTATTTGTATGCAGTGTGTTGGTTTATCACCTGTCAGGCAGATGCACTCTGGCTGTGAAGGAAACACAGCTAATTAGTCTATTCTTACGACATGCTTGTTTGGGGGGGGGGGGGGGGGGGGGGGGTTATTCCTTTTCCCCCCAAAATGGGGCCCTGGAATCCACACTGGGATTTTTACTGTGTGATTGACCTTCTCTTTCCTACTCTTTCTGTAAGTTGTCTCGCCACCATCTCTTTGGTGCAGTCTCCTTGCAGTCTACCCCCATTCAGCTCTTTTGTATGAACAGTTTTTGTTCTCTATTATCACCATTCTATATATATATATATATATATATATATATATATATATATATATATATTATATATATATATATATATATATATATATATATATATATATGTGCGTGTGTGTGTGTGTATATATATATATATATATACACACACACACACATAGAAAAAACCGCGCTGACCTTTACATACATGGCCAACACAAGTGCATTCTAGAAATCAACTCGGATCCACCATAATCATCCAGACAGAAAAAAACATTGCTAAAACGCAGACCATGCATCCACTGGACTTGAACAATTTTGAACACGCACGTCCACGCAGTTAGAAATACTGAAAGCTACTGACTCACTCAAACTACAACAGGACCCACCTGCGGTTAGTTACACGTGGATCTCGCATTCCCCACACATCTTGAGAGTTTCCAACCACCTGTGAAAATCATGCAACCTCTGTTTCACAACTTTTAACCTGTTGCTTAAAGTCCTGGCTTTATTAACTCTTTACAGTCCCTAGTGATTTCGCACACAACACGGCCTTAACCCTCTCGCCTCAAGAAACCCAAATCCAGCACTTCCTATTTGTGCTATGGCCACATTAATTTCCCTTTCCCGGCTTGCTATAGAGGCTTGTTTACGAGAAACCTCATTAAGAGTAGTTGGTAAAAGCATTTATATGTAGAAATTAGGACATCAGAACTTCCCGTTGGTTTCAGTGCTAACTGGTGGCCAGGTCTCGGGGTCAAGAATGGGTCATGTTAAACATTTTTTTTTTTTAATATGTAAACCCAAAACAGTTTTCTGCCTTATTTATGTTTATTGGTTACTCCAATTATTTTGTATGCAGTAAAAAAAGGGGTTTTTTTTTTTAAAAAATTTTTAAAAAATTTTTTAAAAAAAGGTTTTTTAAAAAAGGGGGGTTTTTTTTTCCCCCCCCCGGGGGGGGGGGGGGGTTTTTGGGGGGTTTTGGGGGTTTAAAAAAAATTTTTTTTTTTTTTTTTTTAAAAATTTTTTTCCTTTTTTTTTTTTTGGTTTTTTTTTCCTTTTTCCCAAAAAAGGGGGTTTGGGAAAAAAAATTTTTTTAAACCCTTTTTTTTTTGGGGCCCCCCCCCAAAAAATTTTTTTTTTTTTTTCCCCCCCCCAAAAAAAAAATTTTTAAAAAAAATTTTTTAAAAAAAAAATTTTTTTTTAAATTTTTTTAAAAACCCCCCAAAAAGGGGAAAAATTTAAATTTAAAAATTTTTTAAATTTTTAAAAAAAAAAAAAAATTTTTTGGGGAAAAAAAAAAAATTTTTTTTTGGGTTTTTTTTTTTAAAAATTTTTTTAAATTTTTTAAAAAAATTTAAACTTTTAAAAAAAAAAAAATTTTAAAAAATTTTTGGGGGGAAAAAAATTTTTTGGGGGTTTTCCCCCCCCCGGGGTTCGGTTTTTTTTTGGGGGTTTAAAAAAAAAAAGGGGGGGGCCCCCCCTTTTTTTTTTAATTTAAAAATTTTAAAAAAAAAAAGGGAAAAACCCCCCCAAAAAATTTTTTTTTAAAAAAAAAGGGAAAAAAATTTTAAAATTTTTTTTAAAAAAAAATTTTTTTCCCCCTTGGGGGGGGGGGTTTTTTAAAAAAAATTTAAAAAAAAATTTTTTTTTTAAAAAAAATTTTCCAAAAAAAATTTTAAAAAAATTTTTTTTTTTTTTCCACCTTTTTCCCCCGGGGTTCCCGGGAAATTTTTTAAAAAAAAAAACCCCAAAAATTAACCCAAATTTTTTTTAAAAAAAAAAAAACCCCAAAAAAAAAATTTTTTTCCCCCCGGGAAAATTTTTTTTTTTAAAAAAATTTTGGCCAAAAAAAAAGGGGGAAAAAACCCCCTTTTTTTTTGGCCCCGGGTTTAAGGGGGGTTTTTTTAAAAAAATTTTTTTGGGGGGGGGGGGGGGGGGGGGGGGGGAAAAAGGGGGGGGGGGGGGGGGGGGGGGGGGGGGGGGGGGGGGGGGGGGGTTTTTTTTCCAAAAAAAAAGGGGGGTTTTTCCCCCCCCAAAAAAAAAAAAAAAGGGGTAATTTTGGGGAAAAAAAAATTTTTCCCCCCTTTTTTCCCTTTTCTTTTTTTTTCCCGGGTTTTAAAAAAAAAATTTTGGGCCCCCCCCTTTTTTTTTAAAAATTTTTTAAAAAAAAATTTTTTTTAAAAAAAAAAACCCTTTTTTTTAAAAAATTTTTTTTTTTTTAAAAAAATTTTTAAATTTTTCCCCCTTTTAAAAATTTTTGGGGGGTTTTTTTAATTTTCCCAAAACCCTTTTTAAAAAAAAACCCAACTTTTTTTTTGGGGGCTTTTTTTTTTTCCCGGGGTTTTTTTTCCCCTTTAAAAAAAAAAGGTTGGGGACCCGAAAAAAACATTTTTTTTCCCTTTTTTTTTAAAAAAGGAAAAATTTTTGGATTTTTAAAAAAAAAAAAAAATTTTTTTTTCCTTTTTTTTTTTTTAAAAAAATTAAAAAAAAATTTTTTTTTTTTTTTTGGGGCCCTTTTTTTTAAAAAAAAAAAGGGGGAATTGTTTTTTTGGGGGGTTTTTTTTTTTTTGTTTTAAAAACAAAAAAAAAAAGGGGTTGTTTTCCCCCCCCAAACCCGCACCCCCAAAAAAGGGCCCCCCAAAAAATTTTTTTTGGAAAAAAAATTTTTTTTACCTTTTTTCCTTCCCGGGGTTTTGGGGGCCCCCTTTTTAAAAATTAAAAAAAATTTTTTTTTTTTTTTTAAAAATTTTAAAAAAAACCCCCCTTTTTCCGGCCCCCTTTTTTTAAATCCCCCCCTTTTTTTAAAAAAACAAAAAAAAAAAAAATTTTTCCCCAAAAATTTTTTAAAATTAAATTTTTTTTTAAAAAATTTTTTTTTTTGGGGGGGGGAAAAAAATTAAAAAAAAAAACCCCAAAAAAAAGGGTTTTTTTGGGAAAACCCCCCCCCCAAAAAAACCCCCTTTTTTTTTTTTTTTTTTTTAAAAAATTCGGGTTTTTTTAAAGGAAATTTTTTTTTTCCCCAAAACCCCCTTTTTTAAAAATTAAAAACCCTTTTAAATTTTGGGGGCCCCCCCCCCTTTTTTTGGGGGAAAAATTGGTCTTTTTAATTTTTTTTTTTTTTTTTTTCCCCCCCAAAAAAAGGGGGGGAAACCCCAAAAAAAAAAAACCCCCTTGGCTTTTTGTTTGGGTTTTTTTTTTTTGGGAATTTTTTTTGGGGTTTGGGAAAAAAAGGTTTTTTTTTGGAACCCCTTTTTCCTTTTGGGGGAAAACCCCAAAAAAAAATTTTTTTTCCCCTTTTTTTTTGGGGGTTTTAAAAAAGGGAAAAAAAAAAACCCCAAAACCTTTAAAAAAATTTCCCCTTTCCAACCCCCAAAAAAAAAAACCCTTTTTTTAAAGTTTTTTAAAAATTTTTTTTCCCCCTTTTTTGGTTTTGGGGTTTTTTTGGGGGCCCCCCCCCCCCCCCAAAATTTTTCCTTATTTTTTTTTTTTTTTGGGGGAAAAAGGGGGGGTTTTTTTTTCCCCCCCCCCCCCCCCTTTTTTTTCCCAATTTTTTTTTTGGGGGTTTGGGGGGAAAAAATTTTCCCAAAAGGGCCCAAAATTTTTTTTTTTTAAAAAACCCGGATTTTTTTTAATTTCCATTTTTCCCCTTTTTTAGGGTGGGGGGGGGGAAAAACCCCCCTTAAATTTTTTCCCCCCTTTTTTCCCTTTTTTCCCCCCCCAAAAATTTCCTTTTTAAAAAATTTTTTCCCCGGGGGGGGGGGGTTTTTTGGGGGGGAAAAAAAATTTTTAATTTCCCCCCTTTTTCCCCCCCAATTCCCCAAAAAATTTTTTTTTTTTTTTTTTTTTTTTTAAAGGGGGGGGTTTTGTTTTTTGGGGAAGCCTCTTTTTTTGTTTTTTTTTTTTAAACCTTTTTTTTTTTTTTTTTTTAAAAAAATTTTTTTTCTTTTTAAAAAAATTTTTTTTAAATTTTAAAGGGGCCAATTTTTCCTTTTAATTTTTTTTCCCCGCCCCTTTTTTTTTGGTGGGGGGGCCCCAAAAAACCCCCCCCCCGGGGGGCCCCCTTTTTTTTTCCCCCTTTTAATTTTTTTTTTTCCCCCCCTTTTTTTTTGGTCCCCCCTTTTTTGGGCCTTTGGAAATTTTTTTCCCCTTTTGGGGCCCCGGTTTTTTTTTTTTGGGGTTTTTTTTGGGGGGCCCTTTTTGTTTTTTTCCCTTTTTTTTTTTTAAAAAAGGGTTTTTTTTAAAAAAAAATTTTTTTTTTTCCCAATTTTTCCCCCGGGGGGCCCGGGAAAACCCCCCCCCGGAAAACCCTTTTTTTTGGGGGTTTTTGGGGGTTGGCCCCCCTTTTTTTCCCCCATTTTTGGGTTTTTTTTTTGGGGGGGGGTTTTTTTTGGGGCCCCCTTTAAAATTTTTTTTGTTTCCCAGGGGTTTTCCCTTAAAATTTTTTTTTTTCCTTTTTTTCCCCCCCCTTTTGGGGGGGGCCGGGGGGGAAATGCTTTATTTTTTAGGTATAGAAATTAGACCAAATTTTCCTGAAAATTGGCAACCCCGGGGCAAAAATTTTAAAAAGGCAGGCTGAAATTTTTAAACCAAAAAAGTTTTTTTTTTTTTGGTTTTTTTTTAATTTTTTGGTTTAAAGAAAACAATTCAAAGAACTCCGGTTTCCCTTGGTAGAAGGCAGATGACAAAAAGGGCAGGGGGGTTATTTTATTTCATTTTAAAGGGGCTTATGTGTGGTTTTTTTTTAAATGTTGGAAAATTGATTTTTCAGACTAGTTTTTACTTTAATTTTTTTTTTTCACTTCCTGATAGTATCCAAAAAATTTCGTTCAAAAATACACAAGTTTGTTGGGAAATTTTGGTCGCCCGAAAAAAGCGTTTTTGTTTTAAATTTTTTTTTTTTTGTTAACTCAACTTTTTTAAATAATTTTAGGAACAACCCCGATTACCCGTGCAGGAATGCGGTTTTTCCGGTCCCCAGGGAAAAGTTGATGAAATATCCTGATCAGACTAATGTAAGTAACAAAAAAAGGGCCCCTTAAATTGTCAGGGGCTTTTGAAAATTTGGTTTAATTTCTTATTTGGGAACTAAAAAATTTTGAGGGAAAAGGTCCCCCTATTTTACATGACAGAACACACCAGTGGTTTTTAAGCTTTTGAGTAAAACACTAGATTTGGGGGTTTGAAAGGTTTCCTTTTTTTTTTTTAATGTTCTGTTTTTTGTAAATTTGTTTTCCCCCGGGGTTATCTCTGAAACTTTAAAAAATTTCCCGCTTTCTTTTGGGACTTTTTACAGGCCCGCCAGCAATTGGGACAGAGAGAGGGGGCGGGTTAAAATGGGGTTTAAAAAAGAGTGCAAGTAATGGCACACTTTTTAATGGTTGTTTGTGAGGGTGTTGGCACACTTTTTAATGGTTGTTTGTGAGGGTGTTGGCACACTTTTTAGTGGTTGTTTGTGAGGGTGTTGGCACACTTTTTAATGGTTGTTTGTGAGGGTGTTGGCACACTTTTTAATGGTTGTTTGTGAGGGTGTTGGCACTTTTTAGTGGTTTTTGTGAGGGTGTTGGCACACTTTTTGGTTGTTTTGTGAGGGTGGCACACTTTTTAATGGTTGTGAGGGTGTTGGCACACTTTTTAATGGTTGTTTGTGAGGGTGTTGGCACACTTTTTTGTGAGTGTGTTGTTTTTAATGGTTGTGAGGGTGTTGGCACACACTTTTTAATGGTTGTTTGTGAGGGTGTTGGCACACTTTTTAATGGTTGTTTGTGAGGGTGTTGGCACACTTTTTAGTGGTTGTTTGTGAGGGTGTTGGCACACTTTTTAATGGTTGTTTGTGAGGGTGTTGGCACACTTTTTAATGGTTGTTTGTGAGGGTGTTGGCACACTTTTTAATGGTTGTTTGTGATGGTGTTGGCACACTTTTTAATGGTTGTGAGGGTGTTGGCACACTTTTTAATGGTTGTTTGTGAGGGTGTTGGCACACTTTTTAGTGGTTGTTTGTGAGGGTGTTGGCACACTTTTTAATGGTTGTTTGTGAGGGTGTTGGCACACTTTTTAGTGGTTGTTTGTGAGGGTGTTGGCACACTTTTTAATGGTTGTTTGTGAGGGTGTTGGCACACTTTTTAATGGTTGTTTGTGAGGGTGTTGGCACACTTAACTTTCTAATTGTTTTGAGGGTGTTCGTTTTGTGGGGATGTCACTTTAACTCTTTAATGGTTTTGAGGGGGGCTAGTGCACTTAAACTCTTTATTGGCTTGTGAGGGTGTTGGTAGACTTCCGACGACTGGACAAGCACGATGTGTTGAAAGAAACCATTTGCATTTCAGTTGGATATACTCAGGTTTTTTTTTCCCTTTTTTATATTGATGTATGGCAAACTACTGGACGTAAATTGCCTAGAAGAACCACACAACAGCCAGGGGTTGTTGGGGTTGGTTCTGCAACATCCTGTAAAGGATACGCAACTAACTATGTTGATGTAACTGTAGTAACGCACCTGACGAGATACAGCGAAATATATCTTGCAATAAATTATGCAATGTATTGTTTGTGTCCGCTTCATTTAAAGTCATATTTATGCTATAGATACATTTACAGTGACAAAAACCTGACTAATCAGTGCAGCCATTTTCTATGAATAACAAAATACTAACTTGCCTTCCACCAGGAAAAGTACTGACTCTGAGTGAGCACATCCCCGCAGTTGACCTCAAAAGTGCATGCCTGAAACTGCGGCTGTCTCAGATGTCTTACAAACTGGGCTCCTCGGGTCACAGAATTAAATTGTTCCAGTCCTGGGCAACCATCACTGATGAGCCTTTTGACCTTCTGTACAAAATGTTGGACCCAAACCCACACACTCGGATTACAGCGGCCGAGGCACTGGAGCACCCTTTCTTCAGACTGGGTGGTGGTGTTGAGAAATGAATGTGAATCAACTGTTTCACTTTGTGTGGTTACAGACTGCTCTTTTTAACTCATATCCCAGTGTCCTCTGTTCTAACACCCTTCTGCACAAGTCACCTCTGTTCTAACATACCCTACCCCAGTCACCTCTGTTCTAACACCCCTCTGCCCCAGCCACCTCTGTTCTAACACCCTTCTGCCCCAGTCACCTTTGTTCTAACACCCTTCTGCCCCAGTCACCTCTGTTCTAACACCCCCTACCCCATCACCTCTGTTCCAACACCCCCTGCCTCAGTCACCTCTACTGGAACATCATCTACCCAGCTCACCTCTAGCAACATCTACCCCCGACACCTTTGTTCTGACACCACCTGCTCCAATCATATCTACCCCAGTCACCTCTCCTCTAACACCCCCTGACCCAGTCACCTGTATTGGAACATCAGCTACTCCAGACACCTCTGTTCTAACACCACCTAGCACCATCACCTCTGTTCAAACACATTCTACCTGAAGCACTTCTAACAATTTTTTCCCTGTCACCTCTGTTCTAACGCCTAACCCAATCACCGCTGTTGAAACACCTCCTGCCCCAATCACCTCTATTCTAACACCTGACCTAGCCACTTCCATTGAAAAAAATTTTGTCCTAATCAGCTATAATCTAATACCTACCCCATGGAAACACCTTTCCCAATCACCTTTGTTCTAACACCTAACCCAGTTACCTCTATTGAAATATTCTCTGTCCCAGTCACCTGTTTTAACACCTACCCCCGGTCACCTCTGTGGAAACTCCTTCCCACTCACCTGTTTTTCTTACACCTACCCCAGTCACCTCTGTGGTGACCTCAAGGTCTACCTTGTTCTCGCCTCTTTCATTATATCCTACACCTGTGTTTGATTGTGTTTGCCAACAAAGGATTGTTGCATCATTCTCCTCCATCTCTTCCTCTCCTTCTCCATCACTCCTTTACTTACCACTTGTAATAATTCTGTGATATTTCAGCTTGTAAATATAGTTTCATGTATTACTTTTGAGCCACTTTATAAAATGTGATGTTTCATTTTATCAGTGGTGTTTCTCAAGCAAATATTATTGCCAAGGGAGATTATAAAAGTAAATCTATTTGTAAGAGATGCCATACTTAAAGTATAAAGAGCGTTCATTTGAAAACCATTCCAATGGCTTTTGTACAAAAGCACAAATGAAACCAACAGGTGTGACAGAATTGAACACAGTGTTCATTTTTAATGAATTATACACCATGGGTTTGTCAGAAAAGGTTGCTTTATGCATTCAGGCAAGCATCTTATTGCTCAGGTAGGCAGAGAATGCCAACCACACACTTAAAAGGAACTGTGGTTGCTCACTGAACCTATGTTTCTCCTTCTGATGATCAGTCAACATCCATGGTACCCACTGAAGACATTTAATTCTTTCGCTGGCAGACGTATGCTTCGCCTGTGTTGCTGCACCCATTTTGAGGTTAGGTTTTTCTGTTGCAACAATGTGCGCTTGCACCGGCCATGAAAGATTTGTCGTGATCTCACATCTTTTCCTAAACATTCATCGGCACCCACCTTTACTTCTCTGGACATTGCCTGGAGCCCATTTTAGGTAGGGTTGGCAGGCCATCATCGAGCCTTTGCACAAACGCTGCTTCTCTTTCTGACGGTCGCCACAGTTAAAATATAAGTATTCATGAGAGCTGACATAATAAAAATATGTACTTATCTTCTTTTTCATCTTCACTAGCACCAGCTGTAAACTCCGACAGAAAGTTCTGTTTGTTCTTCTGCCTCTGGACTTTGATCCTGTTCCAGAATTTGAGTTTTGCGTTCCCTTCTGTTTTACACATATGTCTCATTTGTGTGCAGACTGTTGGTTCCTTACCTCTCAGATATATGCACTCTGACCTCAAAGAAAACAACCCTAATTAGTCTACTCTTGCGACATGCTTGATGGGGAAGTAGTGGGTCTGTTCTTGTTTCCCCCACGGCGGAACCCCAGAACCCACATGGGGATGAATGACATTAAAGTCAATGTATTTATGAGTGACAGAACTAATATAGATGTATGTGTGACAAGAGACATTACTAGTGTGTATGTGTTTGTCAGTGACATCATTACATGTTTCTCTGATGAGTGACGTTAAAGATGATTTATGTTTGATGAATGTATAAATAGATGTTTCTGTGATGAATACATCATTAAATTAGATATTTTTATGGAGATTAGCCAATCACATGCTGAATTATGTTCCTGAGTGACATTATACTCTCATATGGCCAGCGATATTGAAGTAGACTCTCATATGACCAGTGATATTGAAGTAGACTGTGATATGGTCAGTGATATTGAAGTAGACTGTCATATGACCAGTGATATTGAAGTACACTGTCAAATGACCAGTGATATTGAAGTAGACTGTCATATGACCAGTGATATTAAAGTAGACTCATATGACCAGTTATATTAAAGTAGACTGTCATATGGCCAGTGATACTGAAGTAGACTGTCATATGGCCAGTGATATTGAAGTAGACTGTCATGTGACCAGTGATATTGAAGTAGACTGTCATATGACCAGCGATATTGAAGTAGACAGTCATATGACCAGTGATATTGAAGTAGACTGTCATATGACCAGTGATATTGAAGTAGACTGTCATATGACCAGTGATATTAAAGTAGACTGTCATATGACCAGTGATATTGAAGTAGACTGTGATATGACCAGTGATATTGAAGTAGACTGTCATATGGCCAGCGATTTTGAAGTAGACTGTCATATGACCAGTGATATTGAAGTAGACTGTCATATGGCCAGCGATATTGAAGTAGACTGTCATATGACCAGTGATATTAAAGTAGACTGTCATGTGACCAGTGATATTGAAGTAGACTGTCATATGACCAGTGATATTAAAGTAGACTGTCATATGACCAGTGATATTAAAGTAGACTGTCATATGGCCAGTGATATTGAAGTAGACTGTCATATGGCCAGCGATATTGAAGCTGATTTATGTATGATAAGTGGAATTGTTCAGTTAGATGTTTTAATGATGAGTCACAGGAACTGCCTTGTATAGCAGCTAGGCACTTGCCAGTGAATCAGTTGTCGTGGGTTCAAATCCACATGCAGCGTGTGTGGTTTTTCCTGCATGACCTTGGCTTCCCATTTCAATGGGGAAATCAGGTAAAGTCCTGGGAAGTAAAGGCAGCCGGTGTGATGTAGACCCTATCATACATTGAGGCCTGATTGGTTTATACAAATATGGGTCTGGCATCATATGCCTGGTAAACCTCTGGCATAAAAAGGGTCCTTTATTTTACTTTTGATATGTAACATTAGGGCCACTTTAAAGTAGATGTTTACACGACTTCGTTAAAGTAGATGTTTACACGACTTCGTTAAAGTAGATGTTTACACGACTTTGTTAAAGTAGATGTTTACACGACTTCGTTAAAGTAGATGTTTACACGACTTCGTTAAAGTAGATGTTTACACGACTTCGTTAAAGTAGATGTTTATATATCATCAGTGACATTAAAGCTGGTCTATTTGGTGTGAAAATATTGAAATAAATGAGTTTATATAAATTGTGAATTCTTCTTCTCTTCCACCTTGTACCTCAGTGAAGTGTCGGGGGAAGATGTAACATTCGTAAATGAGCTCTGTTAAGAGTACTATTAAGACTGATGTTAGAAATGTGTCTTCCACTCGCTCTGTACCCATTGTGAATTAAAGCTGGTTTATTTTGGAGTTAAATCATTAAAATAGATGAGTTTGTTACATTGTGAATTAAAGCTGGTTTATTTTGGAGTGAAATCATTAAAATACATGAATTGTTACATCATGAAAGCTGGTTTATTTTGGAGTGAAATCATTAAAATAAATGAGTTTGTTACATTGTGAATTAAAGCTGGTTTTCAACTACACCGTTTATCCACCTCTTTCTTGTGTTTCTCCTTGAGTTTTGCATGGGCATCCATTTTATAAATCTAACAGTATGCAGGCTGTTGGTTCCTTGCCTCTCAGGCAGATGTATTCCGACCTTGAAGGAAGCCCCAATTAGTCGACTCTTAAAACAGGCTTGTTGGGGGGGGGGGGATTCTTGTTTTCCCCACAATGGGACCCTGAAAGCCACATGGGGAGATGCCTCTAGTGATCTGTGTACATCTTCATGCTGGTCATATCTTAATCAGCTCCCTTATTCACTTTCGTACCAAAGAATTCTCTCATGGCCTATCTTTTTGCTAGTCGGCTCTTCCTTCTCATTCACTGTCCTACCCAGGAATCCTTTTATGACTTATGCTATTTCTATGCTGGTTAGCTCCTACTTGACTCTCCCTCCTCATGCACTTTCCTGACCAAGGTGTTTGTCCTATATCTTCTGTCAGTCTCCCCCTGCCTCTGCCACCCTGTACCATGCCCTCCACCCATGTGACCAGAGCAGTATTTAAGCTTCCGTGTTTGTGAGTGACCACGAGTTTGCAAAAGCGATGCTGACTAGAAAACGGGTCCATCAAACATGCCTGTGTAGAATTTTCTAGAAAGGATCTGTGACAAAGAAGACTGCACCTCATCTTTCATGGCCTGAATATGTGTACACCCAACACTCCACACCTGTAGCCACAATATGTGTACACCCAACACTCCACACCTGTGACCTAAATATGTGTACACCCAACACTCCACACCTGTGACCTAAATATGTGTATACCCAACACTCCACACCTGTGACCTAAATATGTGTACACCCAACACTCCACACCTGTGACCTGAATATGTGTACACCCAACACTCCACACCTGTGACCTGAATACGTGTACACCCAACACTCCACAAATGGTAAATTATTTAGCTTATGTCGAAATGCAGCACCGTGTATGTTGCCGGTCCTGTACTTTTTGAGCAACCAGCTTCTTAATCGTCATGTGATCAATGCAAACTTTACTTCCCTTGTAATTTCCTGTTATAAATTCTAGATTGGTTTGAACCAGATACCAGATCAGCGAGAAAGGAAACAAATCCCACAAACCAGCTTGTGTTTACATCAACAGGAGAAAGTTCACTACAACAACATGGTTGTAAATCGATATTTTATATCCCTCTTGAGCATGAAATGTTTGTATATGAGACTCTTGAGCGGTCAGGCGTGATCTTATATAGATACTTATTTCTTATGATGACTTTGGAGACATATTCCTGGACAAATAATGGGCCTCAACAACCGTGAATAAAAGAGACGACGGCAACATACTTTCTATTACCTTCCACTTTACAACTAGGCTGGAATACTTGCGCCTGCACGCGGACGCTTCCATTTTTTTTAGTAGGGGGGGGGGGATCAGCTGGAAAAAAAAGGGTAACATCCTGCTAATATTTTTTGATTGAAAATGGCACATCTAAGCAAGTCAATTTTACCCTGCAGGAGAAGCAAATGATTCTAGAATTTATTATTATTTTGATTTTTTAAATTCCTAAATAGGAAAACTAACATGATCTACAGATTAATTGTTTATAAGTTCTATTATCTTATTTCTAGAATTTCTATAAAACGGGACACGTTACTGTTTTCTGAAGTACCGGCCAAACGACTAAGTCTTTTTCTTTTTTCGTCTCATTGATACCAGATTGTGGCCCCGTGTTATGCTTTTCTGAATCTTTCTTGCGCTTCTCAAGTAGCTTGGGTAATGGATTTGTCCACATTTTTGCAGCACAGGTCACGCCTCAGAAACGGGAACTGTCCGGGTGAAAACAGGACGTATTGTCGCCCTACTGTTGTTGACCCGGGTAGCCTTCCAGGGTGCTTTCATAGGACATCACCTATCCTCATTGGTGTGTCGCTATCTTCACCCGACCCCCTCGCCACTGGAAGTAATGCAGGCTGGTCCTGTGCGCCACCTGCAGGCCGGTCGGTCCTCAAGAGAAAGTCGGAGGCAGTCATGGCTACCCCAAGAGAGATCCATCAATGCAGAACCGAAACATGAAGCTGTGGTTGTCAGTTCCACCCGAGGAATCCACAGCTTGTGAACCTTACTGCTCATGGCAAGGTCGTGGTTTCGGGTCCGGACGTCAGAGGATTTCTCTTTAACCAAAATGACCTTGGCTCCCGTTTCGACTTAGATTTGAATGGGTACCAGGTAGGATCCTGGGAAGTAAAGGCGGCCTGTGTGATGCGTGACCAAGAAAATACTGTTTGGTCTATAAAATATAGGTCTAGCCCCGTATGCCTTCGCATAAATTCGTGGAAAGACCCTAGTTCACAAATGAATGCGCCTTTACGGGCTAGTCGTCAGCAGCTTTAGAACGTTTGAACAGTATCTTCTTCTGGGCGTTCACCGGCAGTGAACTGTGGCGGAAAGTTCTGACTGTTCGTCTACTTCGAAACTTTAGTCTTGTTCCAGAACCTAAGTTTTGCGTGCCTATTCGATTTACGGATCTTACATATTTGTATACGGTTTGTTGGCTCCTCGCATATCATTCAGATGCACATCGACTTTGAAGGAAGGCCTCCAGTTAGTCGCCTGTTACGACATGCTTGTTGAGGAAGCAGAGGGTCTATTCTGCCCCCCCCCCCCAAACCCCCGGTACCCACACGAGGAGTTTAAAGAGTATAACAAGTAAATTTTAACCTCCCTGTATGTGGTCTGGAGTCTCATTGTCGAAAGAAGGTGGAAAATAGTCTGACTGCCTCATAACAAGTAAAAGGTGACATTCAGAATTGTCTCAGACTGGATATATATTCTTATTCACTTATCTCCTACTACGTGGGTGACGAGGGAGTTAAAACAGGTAGCTTCTTGCTCTGTTGGTCGCCTTGACC
Source organism: Candidula unifasciata (assembly GCA_905116865.2). Classification (NCBI taxonomy): domain Eukaryota; kingdom Metazoa; phylum Mollusca; class Gastropoda; order Stylommatophora; family Geomitridae; genus Candidula; species Candidula unifasciata. The sequence continues at coordinate 1,044,714 of CAJHNH020004668.1, read as the reverse complement.
ATAGATACATCGTACTGTTGTAAAGCTGGCAACCGTTTAATTTTCTGTTTTTGCATGTAACTTGGAACTGGTTCTGTGCCGGCATGTTTTCTTACGATCTCATTCCTGATTGTGCCTCTTCTGGTCACTACTGCAGCTCTTCTCGGATATCTTATTTCTATGGTTGCTAATTTACCATTATATACCAACTCAGACTCTTATTAAGACATTCAAATAAAAGTATGAACGCCAAGTAACACATTATAAACAACATATTCATACCAACACTGTGCTACCAGTGCCAGACTTGGACATTATCAAAGGCTAACCTACGTAAAATTAACTCCCTTGAAATTAGACCATTGAGAAAAGCCGTCAACTTAACCATCCGAGACAAAGTAAGAAATGATATTATCAGACAGACTGTAGGAACAACACCAGGCAGTAAATTTATTGAGAAACAGAAGATCAAATGGTTCAGCCATTTAGTAAGAATGCAGCCAGAACAACTACCAACGCAGGCTCTACATGTGAAAGGATCTGAAGTGAAACAAGAGGCCGTCCTGGGAGATATGGATTGATGACATTAAAGACCTTCTACATCGACACAAAATGAGAATAGCCAATGCTGCCCATCAAGCAATGGATCGCAAACTGTTCTTCCCCACAATGCTCAACAGCAGAAGTGGGTGGATATTGGTGAAGATGATGATGACTAATTGTCTTGTCTGGTTTGTTACGAGTGACCACGCCTGGCACTGGTTGTAGGAACTGGATGTGCTGAGCTGCAAGGTGCAGATATCACAGCCTAGCTGTGAAACCACAACACAATGTGCTGACCGCACTTTTAAAAGCGAACGTAGAAGTAGTAATGTACCGACTGGTATTCATGGATGCAGAAGAAAGAAGTGGAGACGGATAGACTAGTCAACAAGCTATAGAATTGAACCTCTCTTTCTCACTATCTCTCTCTCTCTCTCTCTCTCTCTCTCTCTCTCTCTCTTGTTGTACCCCACCAGGAAATCACACAAGCGATAAACTCCCGGTGACACAAAGTGCCACCATGCGAATGAGATCACCCGTGGAGAGGTCCCAGAAACCCCTTTCAGCCGTTATGCCATATTTATGGCCCGGCCATACTCAGGGCCCCCGGTAAAAACCAGGGTGGGGCTTCAAATAACGAAAAATTGGATCCCACAAGGGGACGAATAATGAATACGTAAGGAATTGAACGTGTCACCTCCAAGTGTCAACAGAACCTGGCTGCAAGAATAAGTGTAGTTCACCGCTTGGCACACTGTGTTTACCAAAAATATATTCTTTTCTTCGATTTGCTTGACATCCTATGTCAACTGCTCTCCTGTAAATTTTTGGCAAATACTTCATAAAAGTACCGTGCGTTCGTATTATTTCGAATGTCAAATCTACATCCTTATTGCCGTACCGTTAAAGGTAAACGTTTTGTTTCATTACCTTGTTTTGACTGGATACACTGACATTGTGCCGTTAGTTGAACTCGGTAGCAAGTGCCTTATAGCGAGTGTATTTCTGACAAAGCCCGTGTGTGGTTGTATGGATAGACAGGTAGGCAGACAGGTAGGTAGGTAGACCAAACAAACGGACAAATAATCAGTATGTGGAAATATAGATGTATAGACAGATAGACGAACAACTGGACGGACGGACGGACAGACAGACAGACAGACAGAAGGACGACCCACCGACAGGCAGACGGACAGGACAGACAGACAGAAGGACAGACCAGACAGACAGACAGACAGACAGACGACAGACAGAGATATATAGATAGACAGACAGACAGACAGACAGACAGACAGACAGATAGATAGATAGATAGACATAGATAGATAGAGAGATAGACAGATAGATAGATAGATAGATAGATAGATAGATAGATAGACAGACAGATCGATCGATCGAGATCGAGATCGATCGATCGAGATAGATAGATAGATAGATAGATAGATAGATAGATAGATAGATAGGATAGATAGATAGATAGATAGATAGATAGATAGATAGATAGATAGATAGATAGATAGAGATAGATAGATAGATAGATAGATAGATAGATAGATATAGATAGATAGATAGATAGATAGATAGATAGATAGATAGATAGATAGAGATAGATAGATAGATAGATAGATAGATAGATAGATAGATAGATAGATAGATAGATAGATAGATAGATAGATAGATAGATAGATAGATAGATAGATAGATAGATAGATAGATAGATAGATAGATAGATAGATAGATAGATAGATAGATAGATAGATAGATAGATAGATATTGCTTATCTGTAGAATATTTTCCCATTGCCAAAATGATTAGCGCCGCCCTGCTGCTGCTGCTGCTACCACAATTGTCACTAAACGTAATATTCTGCAGTCATCGTTAAGGAATCCCATACTTAAATGTTGAATTGAGAATCGACATCACTGCACTCGAGCCCCCCCCCCCCCCCCCCGCCATAAACGCTCTGTCCCCATCTTCAGCAGCAAACGAAGAATTCCAATTCAGATGGCACGAGTAACTGTCTGATTGTGTATCCGTCTCGCCCTTCCCTTGAGTGTTGAGCGTCGGCCTGATCCCCTGGTAACTCCTCGTAGCGCCATTCTCCTCAGACCGTAATGATCTATTTACGCTTCCGCACTGTTCACTCGCTCCCAGAGGACACTCGCGTCTAGCTTGTCATACATCAGCTCACCACCAAGTGGTGCAGAACCGGCCAGTCTATCTGCCTGTTCATTTCCCAACACGACCTGGAGAGAATATCAAAAGGATACTAACTACCCAGGACCTCTGAAGTGATGCTTGCCACTCTGCACAGAGCATACCCTTCTCCACCTGCTCTGTTAGTCAGTTACAATCACGCATATGTGTACAGCTGATTATCAAGCTAGCGGAAGGCAGCAGAGACTGCCTCCACTTCCATTCTCAAACTAGACGTAATATCATAGGCTTTGCTGTACTAAGCGACGTCAATTCTCCTTTTGCTATAAACCCCCATGCACTTCGTCTGCCCCTCAACACAGAGCCATCTGTATAGATAATCACATCACTTGGGCAAGAATTGTCATGAATCATTTGTTGAACTTCTGATTCTGCAGAATCTTCCATACTTGAATGAAAACAACACAATTACAAAGTCACACATGGATACAAAAGCGTCCCGTCTGTTGGCTAGCAGAAGAAGCTCCTGTCCAATAACAGCCAGAGAACAAACAGCCAAGCAGACACAACACAGAAAACAGGAACATCCTACGTTTCCTAGAGCAGCGATATCAGCTTTTGAACACAGTTCATCAATCCACGCAAGAGAACTTCTCCAACGATCAAAAATGACAAGGAGGTATTCATCCCACGATGGACATATTCTGGGTAAAATTCAACACGACAGCATTCCCACATCTGTGCATTCTACCAGTTCCTTCAAAGATTCCAAATACACGACCTCTATTTTTGAAGATCCATACAATAGACGTGGGTTAGAAGACGGACTCCGTTCACAGAAGGTGAAAAACGAAGCTGAAATTATTGGAGATTTCCCTGTCAACCAGCGGCGGCGTCTGTCTCTTCCAGCGATGTCCAGCAGTGGTGTGTCCATGTCAGGGCTTGCGGTGTCTGGTGCCGCCTTTATATCAGCCCACGTTCCGGGTCAAACAAAACGCAGATGCAGTTCTCTGGTCAGTTCTTTTGACAGGTGGGTGGTTATTGTTTCTTACTTATCCTAACGATTTTTTGAACCCTATTCACGCAGAAGCATTAGATATATGGTGCTGAACCAGTTTTTAAAAACAAAAATAAATATGTACTAGGCGACTGAAGGGGTCAACAGCACACTGCCGACTTACATTCCATAATATTCCCACACAGCCATTTTAGGCTGATTCACCTTATGAGGCAAGTTCACCAATCTCTTCGCTGACGCGAAAATCCACAACCACCAACACAAACTCTTGCGGTTTCTAAGTTTGAAGAAGATGATGATAGCTCTACAGCACGGTCACCGCTAAGATGGCACTTTGGCACAAGGTAAGGAGAATAGTTTTCAAGGACTTCTAGGGCCATGTCGACAACGTTTGCAATAAAATAATTTGTCGTATTACCACCATCATCAACCATCATGTAACATGTCCTTTGAAGAATGTCGCTCTCGTCAAAACAAAACCTGTAAGAAACGCTAGATTTCACACACAGTACACCTTGCTGCCCAGTGTGTCTTTTATGTCGGTATCTTTTGTGTCCTTTGCCCACGGACACACTGTCCGTCCATGCCTTATGCTAATGTCCTTTTTTCAGTTCGCCTGGACGTTTGATATGGCAAAACAGCATTTTACTTTCCCTAAATAGAAAAGATGCTGTTGACTAGCCAGTTTTCCTTCATGTTCAGATCTTTTAGGATGTAAACTTTATTCTTCATGGTATTCTTTTCTATTTCGTAATGCCGGGATCGATCCCAGCTGCGGGCCATGCGCCTTGCGTTGGTTTCGACAGTGGTATCAAGAAAGCCGACCGTCCAGAGGGCAATGGCAAACTACTGGACATAAATTTGCCTAGAGAAATCTGCAACGTCCTGTAAAGGATACGCAACTAACCTTATTCTATTCTAAATTCTATTCTCTATAGTATTTTATCTCAAAACCCCTATTTCCTTCCTTAAATATTGCGATATAGTCCACGACTCGAATCCACATACTGCTACAGGAAAGATGCATTCTGTCACAATTTGTATCCGCTTGCTGGTGCTTAGGTAACGATTTTTATTTCTGATCAGTCTTGTGCCAGACCTTCAGTTTTGCGTGCACATCCGATTTACAGACCTGGCTTATTTTATGCCGACTGTTAGTTTCTCTTTTCTCAAGCAGATGCACTTCGACGGAAAGTCTCCTCATTAGTCGACTTTTACGACATGCTCGTTAAGGATCCAGTGGTCTATTCTTTTTGCTCCAAAAATGGGGCCACGGAATCCACAAGGTTGAATCCAACTTTTAACTTCCTTCGATTTATCAACTTTCGACCAACTACACGAGACCGAAGCGGGTGAACAGACTACCTACACTACACGAGACAGAAGCTTGTGTACAGACTACTTAAACTACACGAGACAGAAGCTTGTGAACAGACTACCTACACTACACTAGACAGAAGCTTGTGAACAGACTACTTAAACTACACGAGACAGAAGCTTGTGAACAGACTACCTACACTACACGAGACAGAAGCTTGTGAACAGACTAATTAAACTACACGAGACAGAAGCTTGTGAACAGACTACCTACACTACACGAGACAGAAGCTTGTGAACAGACTACCTACACTACACTAGACAGAAGCTTGTGAACAGACTACTTAAACTACACGAGACAGAAGCTTGTGAACAGACTACCTACACTACACGAGACAGAAGCTTGTGAACAGACTAATTAAACTACACGAGACAGAAGCTTGTGGATAAACTACACTACACGTGACAGAAGCTTGTAAACAGACTACCTACACTACACTAGACAGAAGCTTGTGGACAGACTACATACACTACACTAGACAGAAGCTTGTGGACAGACTACATACACTACACTAGACAGAAGCTTGTGAACAGACTACCTACACTACACGAGACAGAAGCTTGTGAACAGACTACCTACACTACACTAGACAGAAGCTTGTGGACAGACTACCTACACTACACTAGACAGAAGCTTGTGAACAGACTACCTACACTACACTAGACAGAAGCTTGTGAACAGACTACCTACACTACACTAGACAGAAGCTTGTGGACAGACTACCTACACTACACGAGACAGAAGCTTGTGAACAGACTACCTACACTACACGAGACAGAAGTTTGTGAACAGACTACCTACACTACACGGCATGGACTTTAAGAAGAAGCGTTTTTCTTTCTTTCTGAAATGTATTCCTGGCATTCACACACACACACACACACACATGCACGCACGCACGCGCACACATACACGTACACACGCGCGCACATAGATGCACACACACATACCACAACTCAAATGTTCTAAAATCTATTGATCACATCACCACAGAGAACTCCGGTGTTTGCGCAGAAACAGCCAAGAAGAGGAACGATTGCAAGAGATATACAAACGACTAGACCAACAATGGCGTGCTGAAAATGAGTTCTTCAGACAAAAGATACAAAAAGTAAGTAAGCGCCGCTTGTCGGAATAATTTGCCGCCAGTGCCAGATAAGTGACGGTGTCCAATGCCATTTTGTGGAGCTGGTTAGCACCGGCGCCGAATTTAGACTTGAGGCCCTAATTCCTAATCTAAAAAAAAAAAAAAAAAAGATTTAAGACAACTAACATTTAAAATTACACCAGTTAATCCAAGAAAATTGTAAAATATATAAATAAATAAAAGGGGAATGTTGATAGCTATCAGGCTGATTTTTTTCGAATTCAAACAGGCTACATCAAGTTTAAAATTAAAGCCTGAGATAATATACCCCTAATGATATTAATAAAATTCAAAAAATGATAGGTGAATTATTTTTTTTTAATTAAAAGATAATTGTGTTTGTGACTAAAAAAAAAGGGGGGGGGGGGGGAGTCTGCAAATTACGAGGTTCTAAGTTGTCCTAGTTGTCTTATGACTAGATCTATCACTGGTTAGCTCCAATCCGTCTTTTCAGACAAGTGACTTTCCTGACTGGTGCAGACGATCTGTCTCGAACGAACTTTATTTTCAAAGGGTCACAAATTGGGCACGCAGGCCCGTCTTACATTCAACCATCTTTCGCACAGCAGTTGTATTTTACTAATAAAGCATGTTATGATCATATGATGATATGCATATTATGAATATTATAAAAGAACACAAAAGCATGAGTTGTAAAGTGCATGCAAAAACCCGCGCGTGCATACATACACCCACATACACACGCTCACCCACTCACTTACACACACATACATGCATGCATACATTACATACATACATAGACACATACAAACAAACATGCATACAGGCATACACACATACACACAAACATACATACATACACACATACATACATAGATACAAACATACAGGCAGACAGACAGACAGACAGACAGACAGACAGACAGACAGACAGACAGACAGACAGACAGACAGACAGACAGACAGACAGACAGACAGACAGACAGACAGACAGACAGACAGACAGACAGACAGACAGACAGACAGACAGACAGACAGACAGCCAGACAGACAGACAGACAGACAGACAGACAGACAGACAGACAGACAGACAGACAGACAGACAGACAGACAGACAGACAGGCAGACAGGCAGACAGACAGACAGACAGACAGACAGACACGCACAAATAAAGACAAACAGGCAGACAAACACATACGGACACCCACACAAACACGCAGAAATGCATACACATACAAACACATAGAAATACATACGCAAACACATATATTCAGCACGCACAGACATATACTCTGACATGCAGACACATACAGACAACAAAGGAGCTCACACAATATACACAGAGAAACACACATAGACATGCACAGACAGACAGACACATGCTGACACATACACTCACGCAGACAAACATACAGACACCCACACACAGAGATACATACATACAGCCTCATAGACACACCCGCAGACAAAACACATAAACATACACAGGCAAACATGAAGACAAACACATACGGGGACACACACAGACGCAAACGAAGATATACACACAGTCACATCAAATATGCAGAAAAACACCGAACACACACATGCAGACAAACACAGAGACACACACACAGACACATATACACAGCTACATGGATCCAATCACACACACACACACACGCAGACACACATACACAGCAAAGAGGCACACTTAAACACACAGAAACACACACAGACCAATTCACACTAAAACATGTCTCTCTAGAACTTGCCATCTCCAGCAGCAAGCACCAGTTCCAGTACCGACATCCCTCCACGCCATGACAAGAGGCTGTCGCATGTGTGAATTATTTCATTATAAGCAGAGAATGTAAAGAGATAGGAGGAGTATAGTCCCATGCTAAAAAAAAAAAGCTTTTAGAAATTGGTGCCAACGTTATATTTCAGATGTTTGTTAGTTGCGTAACCATTACATAACCAACCCCAGGATTTTTTAGATGTTTTGCTTTTTCTAAGAAAATGTTCGGCCTGTAGATCTTGGATGTAAGGAACCATAAATGAATGAAAATATATATTAATATTTACTTCATTTTTGGCGTTATGTTAGAAATCTGTTCCTAGATATTAGAATGCATTTCTGCTTTTTTTTTTAGGTACAGAAATGTGTGATGATGCTTGTTGGACAATCTGTTATGAGTTACACAGCACTAAGCTCAAATGTAACCAATCGACCCCCCTTCCCCTCCCCCTTTTTCCCCACCCAGAAAAAAAAAACGTAAATCTCGTGTCTTGCGTAATCACCGAATAACGCCACGACTGTTGCGCTTAAAGTGTTGACACGGTCTTTAAAAACGTGATTTGCCAAGTTTCCTCCGAAGTTGTAAAGGCGTCAATTATGTGGCTAGTTCATCTGTTATCAGAATAGCCCTGGAAGTTATATTCATTGCATTAAAAAAATAACAATACATTTATGTAAGTATTTCTCGTCTAAGGCAAAACGTGGATGTCTGTATGTATCATTCTATTTAAAACCCAGAAAGAAACAAAGGGGGGGGGGGGGCATGCCCTAGTTATTACTGACCTGACATTCTCAAGACGAGCTAGAGAAGAGTCAATTCTGTCTACATATACCAATGCTGAGTGAGAAGGGGGGGGGAGGGGTCTGGAAAAGGGGGAGGGTGGGAATTGATCGCTTTGGCAAAGAAGATATCAAACAACCAATGAACAGAATGTTGGCAGACAAATAATTATTGACGCTGAAGAAATTAAAACCTCAACTTAAACAGAACCATGACACTGATGTATCCAAAAGTACAAAATGGAAAACTGTAAGAGGTGCAGGGACTTACGCCCCCATGACAAACAATTGCAGAAACGCCTCTTTCTCCTCATACTTTGGTACTGCTATTCACGTCGGTACTATAACAATTTATTTAGTTACCTAACTGATTTGATTTGATTCAAGAACCGACATCACGGCCTCGGGGCATTCCCATAAGCGCTCCGTCCCCATCTTCAGCAGCCAGTAAAAAGTTTCGATACTAATGGTTCCAGTAGCATTCTTGCCTTTCCTCTGAGTCTCGAGCATCTGGCAGAACCTCTTGTCACTCCCCGCTTCATCAGTCTCACTAGACTGTGGTGATCCATCTGCTCCTCCGCATTGTACACGCTCTCCCACAAGGCACTAACCACGTCTGCCCTATCATGTATCAGTATTCCACCAAGTTGTGCAGAGCCAGCCAGTCTGTCCGCCTGTTCATTTCCCAACACACCGGCGTACCCAGTGAAAAACTCCAGACAATACTCCTTATCCGTGTCCTCCGCAGCGAAGCATGCCACTCTGCACGAAGCATACCTGTTCTGATCTTCCTCAGCATGCTTTCTGAATCCGTTTCAATCACGATGTGTGTGTAGTGTTCTCTAGCCAGCGGAAAGCTGCAGTGACCGCCTCTACCTCCATTCTTAAGCTGGATGTTGTGGTATCATATACTAGGCTCTCCTGCACCAAACGTCGACCATTAACCTTTTGCCAAGAAGTCCCAAGCACTTCTTTTGCCTCTTGACACTGAACCGTCTGTGTAAATGATCAAATCCTCTGAACGAGCATTATCTTGAATTAATGGCTGAATTTCCACATACGTGGCACCTGCTGGCCAGTCTCTGCATTCCCGGTTACCTAACTAAAATTATACAAGTAAGGAAAATAACAAAGAAAGTGACCTCTTCGGATAAAACTGGGCAGTGTATAAATTATTTATGTATGAAACACTAACGTTACAAATAGGAGCTCATGCAACAAAAAAATCACGTTTCCAGGATAAGTAATTACTGAGAACATATCGAAAATACAGCGGCATACTTTAGAAGAAGAAAAAACTGAACAGCTGTGGTCTATACGTTCGCTTGCTGACCGGAAGTGGTGGGTCATGTTTAAAAAATGACCTTGGTCTCAGGTCAACCAAGTCTTGAGTGGGTACCAGGCACAGTCCTGGGAAGTAGGGGCGGCTGGGGGGTTGCTGACCAAATCACCCGTCAATTGCCGTGTGATCACTAAAATATAGGTCTAGCCCTGACCAATATGCTTGGAGGCGTGTAAAAGGGTCCTTTCCTTTTTTTTTTTTTTTTACTTTATGAATTAGAAAACGGAACATAATAGAGATAAGGAAAAGATGCAATGAGAATGCCTTGTGACGCTATACCATAAATAGTATTTCAGTTATCTCTCCCACAGCCTATGCTTCTGAAGCGTCTCCCTTATATAATTTGCAATCGTTTTAGTATTTCCATGTTAGATAACACAATTTTACTCAGTTACCACATGACTACCACGTGATCTCGCTGACAGTATGTTAATTTTCTCTTGGCTTGTAAAATTGCAGACTAAACCGCAAGTGTCCACAATTGTTTGCGGACGCTCAAATCTACTTATAAAATGAGGACATGTCCGAAAAGTTGGTAACCCTATCTTACACAACTTAATAACATGACTTCTAAGCCCGTTTATGTAATACACCACCCCCTTAAATGTAGGGGGACAAGTTGGGGAGGGGTGCAAGATGCTTGAAATGCCCCTTCAGTGTTCTCAACCTTCCTTATGCCGCGACCCTTTAATACAGTTCCTCCTGCTGTGCCCCCCCCCCCCTCCCCCCCAAAGAAAAATATTTTCGTTGTTACTTCATGACCTCAGAGAATATGTGTTTTCCGATTGTCTTAGGCGATCCATGTGAAGGGGTCATTCCACGCGCAAAAAGGGTCGCAACCTATAGGTTGAGAACCGCTGCGCGGATTGATACTGTTTTTTTTACAACCTTGGCGCCACAACAAGGTGCTGAAAGAGTTAGCAGCCGTTGTGAACCAAGCTAGGATGAGGGCCAATGCGAGGGCCAGTCCTACCGTCATCCCCGTGCGCTTCTTAAGGCTAAGCAGATTCATAAAGGTAAATTCAACAAAGTCGCATACGCTCCATCGATGCTAGACTGTGCCAGGGTCTGGTTACTGGCGGTTGACCTGCCCCGCCATGAAAAGTACCCTGAATTAATCCGGAAGACTGGCCTGCGACCAGACATAGTTCTCTACTCTGCGGAATTAATCAAGTAACAGAAAGTATTGTGAACGGCACTCATAGAAAGAAGTAGAAAGATAGATGAACACACTAGACAACATAAAAATCGAAAGCTATAGTTACCGTGCCGGGAATTGAACCTGTCACCTCCAGACGGCGTCTGCGCCTCGCCATGAATACAAGTGCACTAAGATATATGGTCAACTAGGCACCCCCAAAAAAAGGTGTCTCATTAACAGAAAGTATTGTGAACGGCACTCGTAGAAAGAAGTAGTTTACTCTGCGGAAAAACGGCAGCTCATCCTGGTTGAGCTGACCGTGCCGTTCCAGTCGCGAATAAACGAAAGCCACATGCACAAGCTCGAGAAGTACAGTGACTTAGCGGCTGGTCTGAGGAGAGATGAAGCGTACACAGTAAGAATCTTCGCCGTCGAGGTAGGCGCAAGAGGTCTCGTTTCCACTTCACTTTACAATGTGATTAAACAACTAGGCTTACGCGGTAATGAACGCAAACGAACAGTTAAACAACTAGGTGAGGTTTCTGAGAGGGCCTCGAGCTGGCTCTGGACACAACGGAACGTCGTGGGGGACGGGCCTCGGTGAGCTGGTGCGGGTGTCTAGTGGAAAAGAATGTCTTATCCCTTAAAGTCCATCGTGTCCGAATTGTCTGCCAGTGTCCCTCTGCCACCAAAGTCCAACATGTCCGGTAAACCAAACGTAAGCTTGCCACTCGGTCGTCCAGGTATGCAGACTGCTTTAATTATGCTACCGCAACGACTTCTTATCTCACAGTATCTTTTGCAAATTCAGCAATTCGTCTTGTCCCTGTCCGATAACATCCGGTAATACGTGCAGCAGGAGAAACCAACTCTGAGCCTCATGAACTCAGGTGTGCCCACTCTCTGAATATGTCTAGGAGCTCGTGGGCCGAAACATCTTTCGATAAAAGATTACTTCTACTGATGATTGGAAGACTCCTGATGTACATGCACCCTTGTGGAGTTTCTTCTTACAGCCATGCCACTGTGTTTGCTGTTTTTCAGATATCCAAGGAGTACCAGAAGTTAGTCCGGGTCTCGCCATCCATTGACGAGTGGTTGGCAGCAACAAGGTCTCAGATAAGTGCAAGGGGACACGATGAACAGGATAAAAGCAGTCTCGCCTAGAACATACAACAGATAATTATGAGTTGGGTCATCTTTACGGCATTCCGGCCACGTCCATGTTGGTGAGGTCGTTAGCCCCCTTCAGAGGGTGAGTGTGTGTGTGTGCGCGCGTATCTGTATGTATATCTATACGCACATACATTCATGCATTTTTGATATTTGTCGTGATATTCCTATTATGAATATTGTTCAATGAGTATAACATGCTTTATAAATGAAATATGATTGCTGCTTTAAGGATGAGTGGCTAGAAATGCCGAATAAAGATGGGCCTAGATGTCCAATTTGTAGCCCTTTAAAAATAAAATTCATTTGTTTCATAGATGCAGAGACACCCCGGCCCTCCTTTCCAACTCTCAATAGTTACACCAGCGTCCCATGCGCAGTAAAAAATGCCAGTCCTATGCTGGTTGGGAAGAATTCTCTTTATGTCCGGTGTGCCTCTCGTGCCTAGCCGGTCTTTATAGCCATCAACCTTACCGTACTGTCCCCAAAATCCTCTGATTGTCCCACCCCCCTTTTCTAAGGAAATAAACAATGTCGGTAATGTTACGTTAGGGCCCCCGACAGTGACGAAATCACCTGACGTGCAGAACAGGTGTCCTGTGGTAGGTAGGTCACGTTCAACCAGCACCCCCGAAGAGGGTAGCTTTAGGTTATAATTGTGACTAGGTTATGTGCACCATATAAAATGGCTTGGTATTGCACACCACCAAGAGTCCTGAAAAGGACTTGTGTTGATGCCATCATAGGATACAGACCCAAATACTGTCCCGACCGGCGACGAAGTCGTCTAACAGCGAGTCAGTGTGCAGTGCCCTGTGACGAAAATTACCAGCACGGATGACCGTCAGTGACTAAATATTGTCTGTGTACAAAGCCTGCCTTTCCCCGCTGGGCCGTACTGATAGAATCAGTTAGTTGGGATATGATTATTACACTCCAGACATGTCCTTGGGTGCTCAGATACTTTTCTCAGTATGAATCCCGGTGTCCTCTGACTAATAGTGCTAGTTCTTTGTTGACTGATTAGTCTTTCTGTATGCCTGGTGTGTGTCTCGCGTTTGGCTATGCCGATCTTAAATCCCCACTCTTTCATTCTGGTGAGTGATGTGGAATCACCGTCTCGAAAGTCCTCCACCTTCCCACTTCCACGAGGGCATTAATATCAGCAGCATGATTCCTGGGTTGACCTTCAGCAGTGATAGCGGATCCAGTCAACTTATCAGCCCTTTCGTTTCCATCGACGCCCGCTTGCCTCGGAAAGAAAATAAAGACGACGTTACACACAGAACCAGTACACCATGGGAATCGTCATGTGATTCAGTCACACGAAAGCTAGTGTCACTGCCATCAACATGCTTGTGTCCGTACTCTTTTTTGCGTCATAGGTTCAACGCATGGGTAATAGAGCCAGGGTATGCTATGGGGCTTCAGTGACTACTTCAATGCACCGCCTTCTTGACCGTCAACTACCTCTGTTTCTACTTTCGTCCTGTAAGTTCTCGCATCATTGGAGTCATTCTTGTTACATGGCCAAACCATTTTTCAATTAATAAGATCATAGTTGTTGTTTCAGTATTTCTGTAATGTCTCTGCTTTTCTTATTCCGTCATGTTGCTAGCAGTTATGTATACAACAGTTTTACTTATCTCATCATCAGCCTTTGAGGAACAAATAATAAAATCGTCACGTCCAACCAGCAAGGAAAAAGGGGGGGGGGGATGGGTGTGTTTAGATTATATTTGTGGCAAGGTTAACATTGCATGCCACCACGGGACCTAATGGAGACTCCTGCGATCAAAGAAGGCACAAATACTGTCCCGACTAGTGACAAAGTCGTCTAACAACCAGCCAATGGGCGATCCTGTCACCGATGACTATCTCCAAGCGCTGGTTCTATGGAACGTCTAGGAGCTAGATGTGATGAAAATCTGACAAATGTAGACAGGGTCAAGGAAAGGCACTGAACATCCAGACACAACCACCTCTTTAACGAGATCGTAGACTGTCCCACTGGAACCCACAGGGGCGTAGACATAAAGGGAGTCAGAACAAATAAATATTGGAGAAGCAAGCTAGAGAGTCAAGTTGCCAAGACGGGCAGAGATGCAAGTGACAACGAAGGATAGAAACACCTGGCCTGAGTTGGTTGAGGGCCTATGCTCCACTGGGCGGTTAGAAAGGCTCTAGAAGAACTAAGACTGCAATCAAGATGATTGACCGCCAGATGAATAGCCCTCTGTGTTGTAGAAGGTTCAGATATCACAGCCTAGCTGTTAAACCACCACAGCGCACAACATGCCAACAGCCATTTAAAGGCAGGCAGAGACAGCGAAAAACACTAGAATGCTTAACGGAGGAGTTAAAGGTAAAGCAAACCTTTAATTATTCAAAGTTGACATTTCACCCCATTTTTTTCTTATGTTTCGTTTCATAATAGTTCTTGTCAGTATGTTCTTCACTAACATTCTCAGATTTTATTTCTCTATGTTTTTGTCCGCTGATAAATTTCTGACCGAAACGTCAGGTTGGTAATTGTTGTTCGACTTCAAGGAATAGATCTTCCTGGGCTGTATTTAGACCCTTAAACAAAGAGTCAGCTAGGATTACCAGCAACATACTTGTCAACAGGGAGAGGGGACAGCAAAAGTCAAACATGACTACACCGAGACAGAGGGTAGACACTGAATGCAGGCCGAAAGAACAGAGAGAGGATGAGATTGGGGAGGGGGAAGAGAAACACAAATCCAATACATACAGATAAGACTTGACAGAAAGACAAGATAATGAGTAAGAGACACACAGGTAGTACCCAGAACAGGGAGAACAGAGAGAGAGAGAGAGAGAGAGAGAGAGAGAGACAGAGAGAGAGAGAGAGAGAGGTGGAGGAGAGAGAGAGAGAGAGAGAGAGAGAGAGAGAGACAGAGAGAGAGAGAGAGAGAGAGAGAGAGAATGAATTGACTGACAATCACACAATCAATCGAAAGCCCCCACCCCATTACACATTTTCAATGCTCCAAACGTGGAACCATTTTATTTGAGATTTCACACATTCTAATACAAATATCAAACACTATAACCAGAAAACAATGGCGTCTTCACTAAGTATGAATAAACTGTAATACATCGACAGCTGTTAAGTCTCCCGTTAACAGCATACAACACTACAGACACGTGTAAAGATAAGCAACTGCACACTGACGGCCTGGCCCACACAACAATGCCCGGACACTGCCATGAAGCCACGCCGTTCGGCGCGCAGCAAAGTGGACAAAACTGGCTCAATACTGGGAGCAGAACTTTCACAGATGAAGCTTGAAGAACTTCCCCATTTCATCCTTGCCAGCAACCTGCTGCTGATGGCTGGCCTGTCTGTACAATACAGATGTCTCTTAGCTCTGTTAGTAGTGAGGGACTACTATAAACATTCACTAGTTAACTCTTTGTATGGAACTTATTCCTGTATGTTTCCTATTCTATTATTTTAATCCCTTATATTTCAACTATTGCAAAACCTTTGGCCCCACAGCTGGGTTTTTCTTCAGCTCTATGACAGGTTTAAAGAATCGTGTTCTTGATATAAAATCTTTATAACAGACATTGCTGAATTCAAAATTACAAGAAAATGAAAGAGATAACTATAAGTCAGGTGATGGATGACTGAAGTCACCTGTTTACAACAGCTGTAAAATAACATACATTGCTGATATGCAAAACCTTTGACAGCTGGGTTTTTCAATGCCATAAAATGTAGAATGGCTGAATTCAACTACTTGCAAAACCTTCGGCCCACAAGCATGGGATTTTTCTTCAAGCCCGTTTAGCTGCTGCCAGACCACAACTACTTTCCCGCTGGGTTTTTTTTTCTTGACAACTCGCTGTGTTGTAACCCTCCGCAGACAGCCACACACATCTCAACCAACCGAGGGTACATACATACAAACCCATACATAGCCACATCGCAGCAATTCCAAACAGCACACATCAACAAAAGCTCCCCTACCCATCTCAAGCTCAGCTCTACCAATATATAGAGACAACATCTCCAACAACAACTACACACAAGTGTTCCCTGATCTGTGTGGCTCTACAGGACAGTCACAGACTACAACAGGCTTCACTCTACGCCTGCAAACAAACAAACAACATATAAGAGGTACCAAACAAATAAAATAAAAAAAATGCCCAGACGATCCCGAGGTTAGCCCAGTCATACGGCTGGTCTTCTATCCCCGGGACACTTTCTCACAGCAGTCACATGTAGACACCAATAAGTACTGAGTGGTATGTGTGGATGACACAGGCAAAGGGCCGGTTACCAGAGTACATACCAGACAACATAACTGGTCATCTCCAACACTGGTGCCACGCCAGCCTTCAACGCTGGTTTTATGCAATCTTTTCACACTGGTTCCATGCCACTTTTCAACACTGGTGCGGTGCCACGCCAGCCTGGGTACAAAGCTGACTCCAGCTGAGAGGTTCCTTGTCTTGTGTCATCATTTATCTCTACAGGCTGTCTCATTACGTTTCCATGGATAAGAGTAACCCACTGTATTATGAAAACCAAATGTTTATTTACATCATGTTCTACATGACTACCACTGTTGTGAAAATACATTCTCATGCACGTCCTCCAATGTTAAAACGTGTCCAAGCACAGCTGGAAATACATAGTCTATGTATGGAAATAATGGGACACCCTACCTCATTTAAGGATGCAATTCTGTTGTGCCTATTTCAGCACAGCTGCAATATCTGTACCTTTCGGCTGAGACATCAAGACATTTCTTACCCCGATAAGGGTACAAGATGATCGTCATTCAATATTATTCATGTTTTGTCATGCTACCATCACTTCTGACACGCTGACGAAACAAATGCACTGTGACACTCAACCCATCCAGATTTCGAGGAACAGACTTGCCCACGAAGATCACCAAGTGATGGAGTGCACTGGCACAGACAACTCATCCAGATTTCCAGGAACAGACTTGCCCACGAAGATCACCAAGTGATGAAGTGCACTGGCACAGTCAACTCATCCTTTCAAATATCGATGTCTAGTGCGGCTGATATGAACTGTCTTCACCATGATTCATACTACAGGTGTCCATCAATGCACATAAATATAATATAATAATGTAAGTACTGCCATTTAATTCCATGCAGGTCATACACAACACACAAATCTGACAACAGAAACAAACGTGGACCTGTAGATAACATCTGTGAATATTTAACGTGCTGTTACAACACTGCCATAATTCACTGTGGATGTAGCACAGAAGGGAGCTATTGTTGTCACAGGCACTGCAACATTGGCCTGCTGTTCCAATGGTCAAGTCCTTGAACCCCCACGGTGGAGATGTTAGTAAGCTGTGCTGGCAAAAACTCAGTCCTGAAACTTGGCATTTTCCTTGCAAATAAATGTGGCCAGTTTGATATTGATGCATCATCCATGTGGTGCTGATGGGTATAAGTGTGCCACATGACACACCTTCACCCTGTCAGTACCAAGGAACGCACCAGTGTAACTGGATATAATTAATAATATATACCAACAAACATGTTACATCTTATATTTAGCCAGGGACAACAAATACCTCTGACAACATGTTGATTCCTTCAAGGGTCGGGTATTTGGTCCTCACAGAAGCAGCAAGCCTATCACTAATACTGTTGATCTCAGACATCAGAAAGAGTTAAAGCATGGAAAGTGTGTTTACATACAGCACAACAACCCTGTGACAGTTCAGTGTAGTCATAAACATCAAGTGTTTGCCAGCAGACACACAAGACCAGTTCTGACCTGAGCACCAACTGACACTAGCTAAGAGTACCTTGTGTAGTTTTGCATCTGTCTTTTCCAATAGTTAATAACTCTGGTTCCTCGTGTCTCAGTCGCTATAACTCCAACACCAAGCAACAGCATTTTTTTCTTTCTTTTTTGTTTGCCTGATTTTAAGTATTTAATGTAACTGTACGGATCAAGGCGGTTTACAACAACGCTGTGATCAGGGTTGTATTCATGTCCGGCAAAGGGCAACAACATTTTCAGAGCAGGCAAAATGCAACTAGTTGAAATAATGTCAGTATCTTTATTGCTTTTATCATTATGAAAGTTTCCACTTGTATTTGGTACCCCACCTTGCACATACAATGTTACCTATTTATTCAGCAGACACTTAAAAAATGAACATTAAACAAAATATTTAGATAATATAACACATGGTCATGAGCAGACAAAACACACAGATCTAAACTTACTAGAATGAGAAATGACAACTTCACAAACAAAAGGTCATGGGGTGAGGCAACCAATTCCATTCTTTAGCATCTTTCTATCAAGACTGCCGTACTGGTCCGATTACTGCTGTTCCCTACCCTACTAGCTACACATGATTACTTACGACGGCTGTATTACAATTTTTAACGCATCAAAAACCATTGTAAGAAAATAAATATTTCATGTATGATATACAACGAGCTTGTATAGAAATCCACGTACAAAAAAAATGTTTCTTCCTGGTGAAATTCTCTTTGTGACATGAAATGTTACAACAACCTGGCCACAGCTGCATTACAAACCAACTGGTAACATCTCTGGCAGAGCCAACCAACACAGAAACTGGTACTACTGGTTCAAAAAGTGATTACATCATCTGACAGAGTATCTAGTTATTAAATTAACACAACATCCAAACTGCACCATTCAGTCTACAAGTGCTCACATCTTCTCCTCAGCAAATCCCTCAGTAGGTAGAGAACAGGCCCTCTACCTACTCACGCCAAGTCGTTCTATCCTTCGCAATCTCATGCAGCTCTCTCCACCTTTTTAAAATCATTCTCTAGCTCCTTTCTCCGCGTTTTAAAAAATGTGTCTCTATTTCTATGCCCCTGGGGGTTCTATTGCAATGAAATTCTAGTAATATTGTTCTCAGGTTTTCTCAACAAGTATCCTAACTCACACAGGCTGACAACACTACATTTGTTTTACTGTTCATCGACCCCTTGCATAGTGCTCTTGTATGGCTTCATCCCCTTTGCAGTCTGATCATGGCATCTAGTTATTTCCACATAATTATTTGTTCAACCATCATGTGTCTAAGTAACTTCATTTTGTCCGCTTTATGATCAGCCATTTCATGCAAGAGCACTGGCACCTTAAGAAGCAGTGTCTGCAAAAATCCACAACTGACAGGTTTCAGGCTGTGAGACTGGCCTTCATTAAGACATTTGAAGACTATTCTGTGCTTGCTGCTGAATATGGGACTGGAGCACTTATGGTGATGACCCTGGTGCAGTGATGTGAATTCTTTTTTAACAAGATGGCTGTAAGAAGATTAGCAGGTTTCATTTCACCATAGGCACACAGCAAGCGAAACTGACAACATCAATCAATAGTACTTAGAGAACGCAACCGTGAAACAGGGACAGGAAAACTTTACAGCTTAAAGAGCAAGTGAAATATTTATAACTGAAGAAGTCCCTGTAGTTTGGAAAATAGACATAATTATAAACAGTGGAGGACAATATTTATAACTATACAAACATATTTATATCAGACGGTTACTGGTACTATCGCTGCTGAAGATGGGGACTAAGCACTTATGGGAGTGTCCAGAGTGCTATGTCGATTTTTCATTCAACATTGATAACCGAAGGAGTATGTGTGATATTTGTAACTAGAGAGGTCAATGTGAGAATGATATCTAAATATTCCAGACACTATTTGGCAGGTGCAGACAAATGCCTGGAGCAGCTGATGAGGTCTCTTGATCAAGAAAAGAGAAAAGTGTTTACAACACAATTTCTAACAGCAATACACTTCTCAGCAGTCAGCTGTTTAAGTCTGATTCAACAGCACTCGAACCCCCACCCACAACTGCCATTCAGTTCTTGCTCTGATATATATACACAATAAGTAGTTTTAGAATCAATTCCTCATGGGACTCAAAGAAACACCAATCACGCAGTGAAGTTAGCAATATTGAAATAAAGTTGACACAAAATGACTGTATTTGTATCACCACTACCCATAACAACATATCTGGACAACCATTTCGCCGGGGGATAGTAACTGATCGGAACTAAGCTAGTCACCTGAGTGCTACATCGTCGCTTTGAAAAAGAAAATCATATCTGAACACTGAGATCAGATTTTAGAGAAAAAAATTGCACATTTGTGTGAAAAGTAATTCTTTCTCTTGACCCATTTGGAGTACAACTCTCATGTAAGACATCAGCATACGGTAAAATGGTACAGAAACTGCACTGAAGACCGACATAGCGACTCTGGTGTAATGCCAGTGAACTGTCAGATGCTGGGAACTGGGAACAAGCTGGATCTTGCCGTGAAGTTAGCCACAACGAAGGGTACTCAACAAGTCCACAGTCACACAGCACATGAGAGAATTTATCCTAAACTCCCCCAAGATGAGACAAAAACATGATGAGCAACAGATGATCACATCTGAGGTCATCCCTCATGGGGATTCGGGGTGGGGAAGAGACAACACATCTATAACTGTCATAGACAACATCTGTAACTGTCGTGTCACTTAGCAGGTGATATTTTTTTAAACAAATAGATCAGAATAAAAATAATAATAATAAAACTACTGTAAAATGAACAAGATATTTAATGATTTTAATTCAATGAATAAAGTAGGTCTGTTAATTTTGTTCTTTCTTCTTGTACTCTGATAAGTGATATTACTCATTATCAGATGTACTTAAGCAGCCAAACAGTCTCTATCAAGTTCTTTAATATGAACTGTTCTCCCTTGTATGATTTCTCATGATCCTGTAGAATGCCAGTCAAGGCTGACATGATATTACTTCCCTTTAGGAGCGGCAGACCTGGCAGAGCTGGCCGAGGAGGTGCTAGGTGAAGAAGTTACTGACTTGCTTCCATTGGCCACAGACCTGGTGCTGCTGCCACCGGCGATGGTGGTAGCCGCGGTGACCGGAGGTGAAGCCGTCACAGGTAACGCTGGTGCCCGAGTGTTACTGCTGGCAGTGATGTTAATCTTGACACTGGTGCCCACTAGACTGGGGTTTGAGACCATGGCTAAAGCTGGCTTCCTGTCATCAGCCTTGCCCGGCTCACTAGATGGTGTGTTGGTGGTGCTGCTGCCGCCGCCCGGTGCAGCACCTGTCTCTTTAGCTGGTGGTTTGCTGGTGGTGGGGCCTTTACAGCTGTTCATGAAGTTGGCAGCATGAGCCAGCAGCTCCCGGCGTTGCTTTTCCTGCTGAGCCTTGAAGCTATCCGCAGGTCCAGGGTAGGAGCCTGGTGCCTTTGGTGGATTGCTTGGCCGTCCACGGTTAATGGTAATGCCTGGATTCTGTGGAGGGGCTGGGTTTGCACTAACCACTGGAGGTGGGGGTGGTGGACTTTTGATGCTGGACGAAGCCCCACGAGGCCCCGGGCCTGGTCTTGGGGGTCCATCCCTGTTTGTGGGGCCTGCAAAAGCACCAGCAGCAGGCCCCATGCCCATCATGGTGAAGGGGTTCTGCCCACTTGACAGGAGGGTCTGGTTGATGACATTCTTGGCAGCATTGATGAGGCTGAGAAGAGCACTGTTGCTCAAATTCATCACATTCAGATTCATGGGGCCTGGCCCAGAGTCTCCCAGATTGGGGTTGGGGTTACTGGGATAAGCATTGGGGTTCCCACCAGTTTTGTTGGGGGTCAGCCCGGGATTGCCGCCCATGTTGAAGTTCTGCATGGCAGGAGGTCTAGAAGATGCAGGTGGTGGGCCCTCAGGTCGCTGGACTGGACTAGGGAAAGATGGTCGGGTATTTTGTGGTCCCTGTGGTGCACTCCGGATTTTTACTGTCGAGGACTGTTCTTGTGGTGGTGGTGGTGGTTGATTATTACCTTGAAAAATAAAACAACATATGATTACCAGATTCACAAATAATATTCAATATTATTGAGGGGGGAAAAAACTCCCTGTGTGGGTTCCGGAGCCCTAATAAAGGGAAAACAAGAATAAATCCAATGCCTTCTCAAAAGCATGTCACAAGTGTCGACCAATTGGGAGCTTCCTTCAAAGTCGAAGTGCATCTGCCTGAGAGGCAAGGAACCAACAGTCTGTACACAAATGAGTCAAATCTGTCAAACGGATGCACACAGAACACTCAGGTTCTGAAACCAGACTGCAGTCCAGAAGTGGACGAACAACCAGAACTTTCTGCCGGAGTTAACGCGAAGAAGAGAAGATATTCAATAATAATGTCATCAGATGCTTTGAGAAACAACTGAAAAAATTCCAGTAGTGGATCAAAATGAAGAAAAGACAATGCTAGACTGTACAAATGTCTACGGAAAACTTGAGAACAATACCATTACAGCGTCTCTGCACTGGAACAGACACGGCGAACAGAATAAAGGCAGACCAAAAATACATGGGGAAGAGGAAAGCAGCAAACATAAGTGAAGTTAAAAAGATTAGAAGGAAAGAGGTACTGCAAGTGACAGCACAAGACAGGAAAACTCAGCTGCTGGATGAGGACCTATGTTTCATTGGAGGGTTAAGAGCAGGAGGAGGAGGAGGATGACAAGAGTGTTATTAGCTAATGCAAGCATGCTGATAGCTGCCAGGCACTGAGCTGCTAGAGAAGTTAAACAGTTAAAGCTATGTACTGAAAGAAACAGAAATAAAGAATAAACTATTTACTAAGAAGAAATAACAGAAAAAAAGAGAGCAGCAAGACGGATAGTCTCATGTGATCGGAATTTGTTTTTCATTATTTCATATCTCTTCTCCCCCCAATTATTTTTTTTCTCTCCACAAGATGAAGGATATAGAAAAAAATAATGGAAAGTACCAGGACCACTCCTAACGCCACTGAAACAATATTAAAGAACCAGTACTTCCGTATACCTATTCCCATTGTATTTATTAATTTACATGTAAGTGTCAGTTGACTTACATCAGTCAAACGGAGAGACAGCTTAAAAACAGAAAGGTAGAACATATCCCAGAATTGCTCAACACACAAGTCAAGATCATAAACCCAAGTTTTGGAAAGGACTTTATTTACCCGACTCTGGACAGTTAGCTAATAAGGACTGTGCCTTCAGGATTGTTTACCACAAATTAATGAGATATTTACTAAAAGTGGTCAAGGCACTATTAATATAACAGTCCATTTTTTTCTGTTATATAAATAAAAAGATCACATGATCAAATCTGAAGTTGTCACTGAAATCATAGGAATGATTTTAAATTTCTGAGGACAGATGTAGAGTAACTCGACAATCCGGTTTAAAAGAAAATGTTTGTGCTTTATTATATGTTGATTGAACTCTGTAGTACGGCACCTGGTGAGATACAATGAAATATGGCAAGCAATAAATTGTGCAATGTATCGTTTATGTCTGCATTATCTGAATAATTAAATTGGGATAATATCAGAACATGCCCTTGACACCCAAAACTGTCAAAAAAGGAAGTAAAGAAGAACAGAGGAAAGCAAGAGTAATCCTACAATCATTTAACAGTTGATATTATTCACCTGAAAGGCAAAACACTTACCTGCTGAAGATACCTGGCTGGCTGGAGGCTGCTGCGTTGGTGCGGTGGTTGACACCTGAGAGGTACTACCAACAGCAGTAGTACTGCCTGAGTATTTGGAGGTGGCAGGAAACACAGGAGCATTGGGGTTGAGGTAACTGGTAGAGGTGTCAGGGATTCTTGGCTTGAAGCTTTTCTGCACAGGCTGGCTGGAGGCTGGAGATGCTGGTTGAGGTGACGGAGGACCACTGGTCACTGTTAGGTTCTCTCTCCTATCAACAGCCAGGTGAGTCTCATCCACGATGCTGACTGACTCACTGCAGGTGTTGGAGCTGGTATGGCCGCTGTTGTAGCCACCGCTGCCAAAGCCACCACTGCTGTAGCCGCCATTGCCGCTGCTGTAGCCACCGCTGTTGTAGCCGCCGCTGTGTCCAACAAACATGCCAGCTCCTCCAACCATCATGTTACCTCCACCGCCAATCATGTCATGCATGCGGTGAGAGCTGGTGCCGGAGTCAATGATTCCAGCATCAAACTGCTTGACCGACATGTGGCCCTGACCAATGCTGGAGCCAGTGTTTCCCAACAGGACACTCTGCTGGGAGATATGGGCTGATGCCTTCATCTGTGGGAGATATAAATGTCCAGCCTGTACACAATAATATTAACTAACCATCTTGAAAATGTGGTGACAAAACACTAATGGTTCTGACTTGCCAGAGATGTTCATTTTCTACATGACCTTCTTCTTGGCTGTAGACTTTTGTTTTTTTCTCTCCCTGCCAAGGGCTTTCAGAAGAGAAGGTTACAGACCTCTATGAAGTCTGTGCTGTGACCCACGTCTTCCCCTCTTCCACACAGCTCTATGAAGTCTGTGCTGTGACCCATGTCTTCCACTGTTCCACACAGCTCTATGAAGTCTGTGCTGTGACCCATGTCTTCCACTGTTCCACACAGCTCTGTGAAGTCTGTGGTGTGACCCACATCTTCCCCTCTTCCACACAGCTCTATGAAGTCTGTGCTGTGACCCGTCTTCCACTGTTCCACACAGCTCTATGAAGTCTGTGCTGTGACCCGTCTTCCACTGTTCCACACAGCTCTGTGAAGTCTGTGTTGTGACCCATCTTCCACACAGCTCTATGAAGTCTGTGCTGTGACCCATCTTCCACTGTTCCACACAGCTCTATGAAGTCTGTGCTGTGGCCCACGTCTTCCACTGTTCCACACAGCTTTGTTCCCATTGGAATGCCAACCAGCCAAACCTGAGATCTCTCTACTGCATGTCAAGAGCATGTTTGTAGCGCATGTCTGGTATTCTGTGAAGCCTGCCCACATGGACAAAGTTCAGAGTCCCCAATTTGGAATTTGTCATACATATGGCTGCAGTCTGTCCAGTATATAATCTATATTTGATGATAAAATAACTAAAACCAGTGATGTAAACTCAACCATTGTCAGCCTATATGTGTTATATCATGAAACTTTAATACTGGCCTTGTGCATTTCACCGTTTCTGAGCAACCCCAACGAGAGAATGCAAACTAGGTTGCAGGACTGTATGCAGTGTATATAGTGTATAGGCAGCATGTAGCAGTGTGACCTAGGCGGCACTCTCTCGCAGGATGTAGGCTCTGGGGTAAGGGGGTTTGGGGTTAGGGCCAGTTCTAGATGTTTTGAGCTCACATGCTGGAATATAGAACATCTGATGTCGTCGGAGCGCTGATGAGGAAAATAGGACACACAGCTTGCCCCTCACTAAGAGTGACACCGACGCAATGTGTGACAGGCCCTGTGACACAATGAGGCTTGTATAGGAAGGGAAGTCACTCTCGGGGGTGAAAAATGTAACAAGCACCCCCAATTGTCCAGCATTTCTAGGTACTGGTAGGAAAAGGAGTAGCCCACACAACCCCTCCCCAAGAGATGACCTAGTATCACAAAGCTGTTATGTTACTGCGATCCTTCACGGGAGATAAGCAAAGAACAGTAACCTTGTAACCACTCATGCATACTACAAGAGGTCAATAATTGAGGAAGGGTGATGTGAAACTGGCTATGTCATACATACAAAGAGCTGGCTGTGGACCTGTGCTCCCCTGGACATTGAAGATTTAGGGCTGCATGGCTCTAGCGCAGTGACCCTTTTTTTTAAAATTCCCGACATTTTAAAAAATCCTCTGAGGACTGGGGCCAATTGAACCCGAAACTTTCACTTTAAAAAAAAAAGGCCAAGAGTTATTCACTTTTTAAGAGGTATAAAGTAAGCTGTATTATTTCATCTTTAGTGTCATTTTAAGATCTAATTCCCCATTTGGCTTCCTGGTATTATTTTTGGGGCAGAAAGCAGACAAACTGTCTTCCCAAAATGTTGTGTAAAAGGTGACAGGTTTTTTGTTGTTGTTGCTGATATAATATGTGCTGGGCCAAAAGCTGCAGATATCGCACATCAAAACTTGCCAACCGCCCTTTTGTGGGCAAACACTGAATAAGAACGACGTACCTGACTGACACTGGACTGGAGGTGATGAGCCTGTCTCATGTGTCCAGCATGCTGGGGGAAAGACCCTGGCTGGTTGTAGCTGGCAGCAAAGTGCTGCTGAGACTGTGACTGGTGCTGCTGCTGCTGTTGTGCACTCAGCATGCTTCCAAACGAGGGCCCTTTGCTGCTCTTGGAGACAGGAAGAGCCTGCGGCTGCTGCTGGTGCACCCCATGGCCCAGGGACTGGTGGAAGGGCAGAGTGTTTGGATTCTGAGCCATCTCTAGGGAAGAGCCAGCAGGCTGTAGGGCCATGCCTAGTCCGTGGTGCTGGTTGGTAAATGCTTGCATTGAGAACTGGAGAGCATTTGATGGCTGCTGGATTGGGCCCTGTGAGAATACATGCAAACATGTCAACTAACACAAGATCATTTGGAATAAAACAAAATCATTTACAATGAAACAAGATCATTAACAATAAAACACAAGACCATTTTCAATGTAAATTGAAGTTCTTGCTCATAAGAAAACATATACATATAGAAAGTATGACGAAGGACAAACTTTTTATTTCAGCTCAATGATAATGACGGGCAGAATTTTAAATGTTTACCATAGCTACAGAAATGCTTCATAGCAAAGGTGCCATAAAAGGCAACTGATTTAGAATGTTCTTAAATCAGATACATTGAGAAAAAAGGCACAAATATCAAAGTCGAGCTGTAAACCACAACATAACATGCTAACCACCCTTTTAAGAGCAAATACAGAAAAGGAGTTACTCAAGAAATGACTGACATCACTATCTCATGTGAGATTGTTGTGTTATGCCATTATATGTCACACAGTGCTTGAAATCAATTTCTCCATTCCGTCCTGGGAAATCATGAGTTGAATCCAGTCCAACACCACTGGCCTCTCTCAATAAAGTTCGTTCTAGAGTTTCTGTTAGATGTTTTTGCTTCCTCTGTCCCTTTAATTCCCATTTTTGTGCCTGTTTGGTGAGTCTCTGCTCATTTCTTCTCAATAATAAAATATTCTTTTGTCTTACAACTGAAGTTACCAATGGTTTCTCAGGCATATCTTCACCCCTATTGAATAGACAAATTATCTATCTACGTCTATATCGTCACTGCCAAAACATGTACATACCCCAACTTGGATAGCAGAGTTCTGCTGGGCCGAGTAGTAACTAGCAGCTGGGCTCTGCTGGAAGTAAGCTGAATTTGGCTGAACTGCAGTCCTAAAGATGAAGCAACAGAACGTGTTTTATTGCAACTGTAAGACGTAATCTGTCACATAATGTTAAGCATGGCATGAAAGGATGATGATTAAGACATAGCGGAAAATATCAGACTTTAATTTACCAACATCCTCAGTTCTCTCTAAACACAAGAAAATTAATATATGACATCAGTATTTGAGCTGACAGACGAGAATTTGGGATGCAGACAGTCAAGATTCCCTGGACTTGTTATAAAAAGAAACAGCTTGAAAACACCGACCTCTGGCTCCCTGTGTGGGATTCTGGGCCAAAGGCTGGATTGAGGGAATAGATCCACTGCCTCTCAAGGCGGCTTATTAAAGGTTCACTGAAAGGCTGAGGATTGTATCCTGTTTGGGCAAAAATAAAATTATATCCTGTATAGTTCGTGGCTACAGCACTAGCCATGTGGACCCATACTCTCAGGCTCAAAGTCACATCCCCTCCCCAAAACACAGAGTAAATACAGGCAGTAATGGTAGCTTATGACCATGCCTAGCTTATCAACAACACAACATGTACATCAGCAGACAAAGATTGTCAGCAAACAGTGACCTACCTTGCTGGCAACAGGTGGGAGCCGATAATCTGGGAACTGCCCATGCTCTGGCTAGCCTGGCCACCTGTGATAATCTGACTGTGGGTTGGGAACAACTGGCCCAGTGTGGGGTTTGGGTCATAAAAGAAGAGCTGCTGGGAAGCAGCGCCTGGCACCGAAGTGCTTCCTAGACCACTGCCGAATGAGATCTGGCCGGGACCCACAGTCTTCCCAAGAGGTTCTGAAAAACAAAAATTTCAAGCGTGAAAAACAAAATTTCAAGCGCTGTTCCTAGTCAGTCAAAACCTGTCAAGATATTCCTATCGACCCATGTCAATATGGAATTCAGGGGAAAACTATTACATTGTCATGCCAACAAAAGGTTTATGAATGTTACACGTTTGGATAAGAGAAGTTAAAGATGTGATACCAGACTTCAAACCTAAGATGTCTAGAGTTCTGGTCTTAAAACAAACAAGAGCAGGAATTACAGTCTGGGCACATCTCAAAGTATAACAAGACAGATTTGGCATAACAATTGCTTTCTCCTTCTTAGCCTTCACCAGCTGTAAACACAAGGTGAAAGTTCTGGTGGTTCATCCACTTCTTGTTCCAGAACTGGAGTTTTTGGAAGCACATTAATTTTACAGATCTGGCTTTTTTATATGCAGACTGTTGGTTCCTTGTCTTTTAAGAAGGTTTACTCCAACTGAAAAGGAAGTACCACTAATGAGTCAACTTTTAGAGCAAAGACAAAAGAAAAGATTGTGACAGGTAATAAGGTCATCTCGGTTTCAACTTCACAGCAAACTGATCATCCATAGTTGCTCCATGGATGAGCCAAAAAAACCACACAGTATGTCTATCACTGCCCTTTGTGGGAAAACTGACAGAGTGCAGACTCAGCAGATCCAATAGCATACACACAGATTGTGACAAAAGACACAAAGCTGACAAAGAAGTGACAAAGCAGACAGATGGTAGATGACAGAGAGAGAGACATGGTGTTGACAACTAACAATGACTTACCAGCGCCAAATGCTGAAGTCTGTCCAGGACCCATGCTGTGTGAAGGACCTGACATCTTGAGGTTGGTGGACATGAGAGCTGCTGTAGCCGGAGGGGCTATTATAGTATTCTGCTGGGCAGATGGAGGCGCGGACACGGCTGACTGGGCAAAGCCATGGCTGCGCTGAGGAAACCCCAGCTGGGATGTGGACAGGTACTCTGCCTGGGTGGGTGTTGAGGGAATGAAGAGGCTAGGCTGGTTGAATGCCTGCTGTGCGCCCATAGGTCCTTGATTTTGTTGCTGGCTGCCCAGGGATGCCGGTGACTGTGTTTGGGACAGGCTGAAGCCAAAACTTGGTTGTGCATACTTCAAGAGAGAGAAAAACATACCATTAAATATCAGTATCCCGTAAAAGAAAACATAGAAAGAAACATACTAATATCCGTATATAAATGTTTAAACATATATGTAAAGTAAAATTTAGTTTTCCTAATGTGGGCCTCGCGGCTGAATTTTGAGCAGGAAAATAACCCCCCCCTCCCCCCCACGTTGTAAAATTGAAACAATTAGGGGTGTTTCCCTTGAAGTTAAGGGTGCATCCGCTGATAGATAAGGAAGTTAACAGTCTGCATATAAATAAGCCAGATCTGTAAAACACATGCATGTACAATTCAAGTTCTGGAAGTAGGCTCAAGCAGAGAAGCAGACAAAAAACCAGACATTTCTGCCAAGAGTTTACAGCCGATAAAGACTTAGAAGAAGATGTATCTGAAAGCATGAACACTCGCTGCCTTGCTACCAAAATACCCGGTTCATCATCACATATCTAACAAGTAGGTGTGGTGACTTTGTGTCTCCAAATCTCACCATAAAAGCACAGCATTCATTGTTTCAACATTTTCCAGGTCTACATTACAAGCTGCAATGAATCTCTTGAAGGCATATTTGCTTCGTATGGATGCTTTTGAAGATATACTGACATTCTAAAAGGTCTGAACATCAAAGAAGTTTGCCTTGGAAGCTGAAATATTTTGACCATTTCAAGCAACATAGTAGACAGGGAGGGGGGGGGGGGAGATAGCATGGTACCAGGAAGGAGGTTACTGCCAGCCAACCAATACAAAGATGAGTACAGGATGTAAGTGACTCCTTGGATATGAAAGTACATGAGGCGGGAGAGCTGGCGAGAGAAAATTGCTTTCAGGCAGACTGTGATGACAGTGACTTTCTGCAAAGGAACTGCTACATAATGAGACACTTTCAAATCTGTTGCAATATGTTAAACACAAGTTTTTTTAAATTAAATCAAAACTATAGGAACACATCAACTTGCCAGATTCCCTTAGAAAGACAGGAGAAAGCAGCAGATAAATTAGCTTAATTTCAAACAGGCAACTGTAACCAACTCCTGAGTTTTACAAGACTGCCACTAAGAACTCACTCTCTGCTCCTGGGGCATAAACTGAGACCCAAACTGAAAAGCTGGAAAGCCATGCTGTCCAATCATCATAGGGGGGCTGGCGACAGTCGGCATGGGGCCAGTGATGCCTGAAGACAGCATTGACATGGAGATAGGTTCACTGCCCAGACCCATGCCCATCTGAAGCTGTTGTGGACGTACCTGAAGTTTCATTAAATGTCAAAAACTATGGGTACAATCAGGTACAATGTCTCTACTGTAACAACATTCTAGGGTTGTAACAAAATTCATTCCTAGAACTAAACTATAGAGTACTGGTATCACTACTGAAACTATGGGTACTACTACTACTTCAGCATTCCAAGCCCTTGAGGTTCACTGCTGCAGATATCACCTGCCTCGATCTCTCTGGTTGTCCTTCTCTTTCAAGTTAGTGACACTAAGTGATTGCATGTCTGTCTGGACATTATTTCTCAATTGTCTTCTTGGTCTGCCTTGTGATCTATGACAATTCATCTCCCCTGTGTGCAGTTTTCACTTCTCTGTCATCAGACATTATCTCAATATGCCCCAACCATTTCTGTCTATTAGCTCTCAAGGTAATTTAAACAAATTATGAATTATGTTGTTGCTTCTCACTCTCCATTCCCCGCTGTTTGCATCTTTGATCCAAAGATTCGTTTAACACTGTTTTTGCAAACCTGCAATAACAAGGCTTCACTCATTTTAATTGTGCACCAAGTTTTAGAGCTATATAAAACGACTGGCCTTATCAAGGTTTTAAATATTTTGATCTTGGTGTTGCGAGACACTTTGACTTAAGCCAATGTTGAAGGACATAGTTTTAAAAGATTGTATTTCTTCTCTCAGCACAGTGGAGCAGTTGAAGTTTTCACCTAAGTACTTGTTCTGTTTGTTTATTTTCATATTATCGACTTGTATGTGGCCTGAGTTTATTATATCCTTTCCCTGTCTAGTTATTATCATGTGTGCACTTAAAACAGTAAACTATGCTCATTACCAGAACAATGAGGAAACAAACACAAAATATGCCTGCTACTGGAGATTGGTCTCGCCCATGATTTGGCCCTCAACACTTGTACCTACAATTAGCTGCTGTGGTGTAACAGCAAGAGGCTAGCGTGTACATACAAAGGTCATAAGCTCAGGTCCTGACAGAAATTACCTTAGTACCCAGGTCGATTCAGCTTTAAATGGGTACCAGGTAAACTCCTGAGAAGTAAAGGCAGCGGGTATGATGCTGACATTACCCACAGAGTCCCGACTGTCTATAGAATGTAGGTGTATCCCTAAATGCACACTACGTCTAAGGTGCGGGGAAGGGTCCTTGTACTTGTACCTACTGAAAAACAAGCAGGTTTTGGAGGATTTTTCGAGATGAGCCGACTTTATTGCATCCAGAAACCGCATAGCTCCAGTGTCAATCTCCACAAAAATTGCACTTATGAAAAGAATGTTGCATTCTTTGCACCGAGCCCATGAGCTTCAGAGTGCGAGTCAAAGCTCAACAACTTAGCCATGGAGAGCCAACATTTTTCTGTGTATACGACAGCGCTTTCCCAAATTGGTTTTCCCGATTTAAAGATTGGGCGCCATCTGACACATGAAATGATTTTTTTTTTTTAAAGAAGAAAAAAGGGTCGTCTTATACACTACCATACATAATTCCACACCACATACCTTTCAAACAGCCCAAGTATGATATTCTTCACATACATATATGACTTATCTCACAACACATACCTTGCAAACATTAGACGGCTCCAGAATGATCTTCTCATCAGAAATCAGCATTCCAGACTGGGAGACTTCCAGGCTGCTCATAATAACATGATCTGCAGGAAGTGGTGAGTGCATTCGCTGCACAACTGGCGAGTGGCGAGGCACAGGAGCTACGGGCACAACAGTGCTGGATGGCACACCGGCTGAGCTGGAGTCCTCCTCCATGGAAGCTGGCTTGATCTCTGTGCTGAGCATGCTCACACTGACACTGACCCCACTCTCAGCAACCATCTCGGCACCAAAGTCTGGGAACGCAGAGCTGCTGACAGAAGAATTGCCGCTACTGACGTTGTTGGCGTTGGTATCATACAGGCTGTTCTGGGTGCCGTCGTTAGATGAAGTGTTCGCTGGCATACATGTTCTGTTCATAGGATACAGAGAAGTAAGCAGCTGTACAAATTATATAAATTATAACAATCATCAACACCCAAAACAACACTGTTATTTAGTCTGTCCTTTTACTCAGAAGTGTGAAGGTACCTTAAGGTCAATGAAGTCTTCCTTGACCTGATGTGTAGTGGTACCATATATGTTTTAAGCCTGCCCTGATCTGATGTGCAGTAATATGATACATATTTTAAGCCTGCCCTTCTTTGATGTGTAGTAATATCATACATACTTTAAGCCTGCCCTGATTTGATGTGTAGTAATATCATACATATTTTAAGCCTGCCCTGATGTAATGTGTAGTAATATCATACATATTTTAAGCCTGCCCTTCTTTGATGTGTAGTAATATACATATTTTAAGCCTGCCCTAATGTAATGTGTAGTAATATACATATTTTAAGCCTGCCCTGATGTAATGTGTAGTAATATACATATTTTAAGTCTGCCCTGATGTAATGTGTAGTAATATACATATTTTAAGTCTGGCCTGATCTTCTTCTTCTCTTCCACCTTGTACCTCATCAACACCCAAAACAACATTGTTATTTAGTTTGTCCTTTTACTCAGAAGTGTGGAGGTACCTTAAGGTCGATGAAGTCTTCCCTGACCTGATGTGTAGTGGTACCATATATATTTTAAGCCTGCCCTGGTCTGATGTGTAGTAGTAGTACCTTACATATTTTAAGTCTGTCCTGATCTGGTGTGAATTAATACCATACATATTTTTAGCCTGCCCTGATGTGTAATTATACCATATACATTACATAGTCTGTCCTTAAGCTTGTCTTTAACCTTACACCCTGGTATGTGTATGCATGTACATGGATTTATAGGAGTGCCAAGTACTGAGTGTATGTGTATGCATGTACATGGATTTATAGGAGTGCCAAGTACTGAGTGTATGTGTATGCATGTACATGGATTTATAAAAGACCTACAACCCCATTTCTATTTTAACGTGGCATATTGGGGATGTGGATGACCACAGGACACATGACAGGTCAGGTGATCAGTATCAAATGGTCACTGGATTCCCAGAACATAAACTGGGCTTGTTAAACCATCTTGAGCTGAACTTGAAAACAAGGCCCACTAGGCCAGTATTAAGCTGCTGTGGCATCTAGTTTATGTAATCATACGCTATAGAACCCCACAGATTGTGTAATCATATATATGCTAAAGAAACCCACAGATTTTGATCTATTCCTGTGTGGGTTTTGGGGTCCCATTTTTAGCTGGGGACAGACTCAGAGTCCCCTAAACTAATAAGAATATCATAGGAGGCAGCTAATTCAGGATTTTTCCTTCTAAGTAGGACTGCTTCTGCCTTAGAAGCGAGTAACCAACAGTCTGTATAACAATAAGCTGGATCTGTAACACAGATGTGCACATATATCTCAAATTCTGGAGCATGACCAAAAGTCCAGAAGGGGACAAACAACCAGAAGTTTACAGCCAGAGTTCAAAGCTGGTGAAAGTTAAAAAGCAGAATAAATTTATATTTATATTTCAGTTAGGAAGAGAAGCAATAAGGAGAGCCTAGCAAGTCAGGAGACACATGTGTTACAAGCTCCATCCACAAGAGAAGCAAACAACAAACTCTGCAACCTACCAATCATGTCACAAGAAGCAACCAGGAAAGCTTTGCTTGCTCATTAAAAACACTGCCCGCTGCTCCAGCCAACCATGCACACAAGAAGAAGTGGTGTGAGTCTACTAGGGACCTATGCTCGAATAGGGGATGTCAAGTAGACATAGACATACATGTATGCTTGCAAATCACAAAACCGCAATAGTGCAAGGGCCGACTTTCTTCTATAACACAATATTATGAATTAATCAAGTAACAGAAAGTATTGTGAACGGCACTCATAGAAAGAAGTAGAAAGATAGAAGAACACAATAGACAACATAAAAATCGAAAGCTATAGTTACCGTGCCGGGAATTGAACCTGTCACCTCCAGACGGCGTCTGCGCCTCGCCATGAATACAAGTGCACTAAGATACATGGTCAACTCGGCACCCCCAAAAAAAAAGGTGTCTCATTGGCCATGTCTATCGTACAGCTTGAAATCCACGACTATGGAATACGGACAGAATTCATTTCAACCCATTGAAATGGCACCATAGGTTACAGAAATTTATATTAACGAAGCAAATGTCGAATAACAATCACAGCAACAATTTACGAACACAGTAAGACCTTATTGCTTTGTCTAGAATACACAAACATTTAAGAAAGGTATTTGATTTGTAGGTTCCGGTGTGTATACGTCATTCCTATAAATAAACAGAGGGGGGAACCATTTGAGGCCGTTAAATATTATGAATTAATCAAGTAACAGAAAGTATTGTGAACGGCACTCATAGAAAGAAGTAGAAAGATAGAAAAGAACACACTAGACAACATAAAAATCGAAAGCTATAGTTACCGTGCGGGAATTGAACCTGTCACCTCCAGACGGCGTCTGCGCCTCGCCCATGAATACAAGTGCACTAAGATACATGGTCAACTCGGCACCCCCAAAAAAAAGGTGTCTCATTGGCCATGTCTATCGTACAGCTTGAAATCCACGACTATGGAATACGGACAGAATTCATTTCAACCCATTGAAATGGCACCATAGGTTACAGAAATTTATATTAAAACGAAGCAAATGTCGAATAACAATCACAGCAACAATTTACGAACACAGTAAGACCTTATTGCTTTGTCTAGAATACACAAAACATTTAAGAAAGGTATTTGATTTGTAGGTTCGGGTGTGTATACGTCATTCCTATAAATAAACAGAGGGGGGAACCATTTGAGGCCGTTAAATATTATGAATTAATCAAAGTAACAGAAAAGTATTGTGAACGGCACTCATAGAAAGAAGTAGAAAGATAGAAGAACACACTAGACAACATAAAAATCGAAAGCTATTAGTTACCGTGCCGGGAATTGAACCTGTCACCTCCAGACGGCGTCTGCGCCTCGCCATGAATACAAGTGCACTAAGATACATGGTCAACTCGGCACCCCCAAAAAAAAGGTGTCTCATTGGCCATGTCTATCGTACAGCTTGAAATCCACGACTATGGAATACGGACAGAAGAACTTCATTTCAACCCATTGAAATGGCACCATAGGTTACAGAAATTTATATTAACGAAGCAAATGTCGAATAACAATCACAGCAACAATTTACGAACACAGTAAGACCTTATTGCTTTGTCTAGAATACACAAAACATTTAAGAAAAGGTATTTGATTTGTAGGTTCCGGTGTGTATACGTCATTCCTATAAATAAACAGAGGGGGGGAACCATTTGAGGCCGTTAAATATTATGAATTAATCAAGTAACAGAAAGTATTGTGAACGGCACTCATAGAAAGAAGTAGAAAGATAGAAGAACACACTAGACAACATAAAAATCGAAAGCTATAGTTACCGTGCCGGGAATTGAACCTGTCACCTCCAGACGGCGTCTGCGCCTCGCCATGAATACAAGTGCACTAAGATACATGGTCAACTCGGCACCCCCAAAAAAAAAAAGGTGTCTCATTGGCCATGGTCTATCGTACAGCTTGAAATCCACGACTATGGAATACGGACAGAATTCATTTCAACCCATTGAAATGGCACCATAGGTTACAGAAATTTATATTAACGAAGCAAATGTCGAATAACAATCACAGCAACAATTTACGAACACAGTAAGACCTTATTGCTTTGTCTAGAATACACAAACATTTAAGAAAGGTATTTGATTTGTAGGTTCCGGTGTGTATACGTCATTCCTATAAATAAACAGAGGGGGGAACCATTTGAGGCCGTTAAATATTATGAATTAATCAAGTAACAGAAAGTATTGTGAACGGCACTCATAGAAAGAAGTAGAAAGATAGAAGAACACACTAGACAACATAAAAATCGAAAGCTATAGTTACCGTGCCGGGAATTGAACCTGTCACCTCCAGACGGCGTCTGCGCCTCGCCATGAATACAAGTGCACTAAGATACATGGTCAACTCGGCACCCCCAAAAAAAAAGGTGTCTCATTGGCCATGTCTATCGTACAGCTTGAAATCCACGACTATGGAATACGGACAGAATTCATTTCAACCATTGAAATGGCACCATAGGTTACAGAAATTTATATTAACGAAGCAAATGTCGAATAACAATCACAGCAACAATTTACGAACACAGTAAGACCTTATTGCTTTGTCTAGAATACACAAACATTTAAGAAAGGTATTTGATTTGTAGGTTCCGGTGTGTATACGTCATTCCTATAAATAAACAGAGGGGGGAACCATTTGAGGCCGTTAAATATTATGAATTAATCAAGTAACAGAAAGTATTGTGAACGGCACTCATAGAAAGAAGTAGAAAGATAGAAGAACACACTAGACAACATAAAAATTTGGGGGTGCCGAGTTGACCATGTATCTTAGTGCACTTGTATTCATGGCGAGGCGCAGACGCCGTCTGGAGGTGACAGGTTCAATTCCCGGCACGGTAACTATAGCTTTCGATTTTTATGTTGTCTAGTGTGTTCTTCTATCTTTCTACTTCTTTCTATGAGTGCCGTTCACAATACTTTCTGTTACTTGATTAATTCATAATATTTAACGGCCTCAAATGGTTCCCCCCTCTGTTTATTTATAGGAATGACGTATACACACCGGAACCTACAAATCAAATACCTTTCTTAAATGTTTGTGTATTCTAGACAAAGCAATAAGGTCTTACTGTGTTCGTAAATTGTTGCTGTGATTGTTATTCGACATTTGCTTCGTTAATATAAATTTCTGTAACCTATGGTGCCATTTCAATGGGTTGAAATGAATTCTGTCCGTATTCCATAGTCGTGGATTTCAAGCTGTACGATAGACATGGCCAATGAGACACCTTTTTTTTGGGGGGTGCCGAGTTGACCATGTATCTTAGTGCACTTGTATTCATGGCGAGGCGCAGACGCCGTCTGGAGGTGACAGGTTCAATTCCCGGCACGGTAACTATAGCTTTCGATTTTTATGTTGTCTAGTGTGTTCTTCTATCTTTCTACTTCTTTCTATGAGTGCCGTTCACAATACTTTCTGTTACTTGATTAATTCATAATATTTAACGGCCTCAAATGGTTCCCCCCTCTGTTTATTTATTCTATAACACAAGGAAGATCAGCTGCTGCAGAGAAATACATTTCTGACGGGATGTTGCATAACCTTTTCAGGCGCTACAAACCAGCCCCAGTAAATATTGGCTGATTGTGCATTTACTTGACATTTTACATACCGTTGTCGTAATCAAAAGATCTGCATTTGACAGACAATCCTTATACTATGTCCTCCCTGTGTGGGTTTTAGGGACCCATTTTAGAGGAAAAGAACAAATCCATTGCCCCCGTGTCGTAGAAAAGACTATTTAGGGGTGTTTCTTCTAATTTCGGAAGGCATCTGTCTGAGGTGCAAGGAACCAACAGTCTGCACACCAAAAAAAAAGCTAGTTCTGTAAAACAGATGTGCATGCAAAACTTGTTGTGGATCAAGAGCGGACAAACAACCAGAACTTTCCATCTGAGCTTAGAGCGGGTGATCACCAAGCATATATGCTCATGCAGAACAGAAATGGTATCAGACAACAAGACCAATACGGGCAACAATCCTTACTTGTGTTCATATGTGGGCGGATCCCAGAAGTTCTTTACCGAAGCTATCTTTGAGCTGAGGACTTCGGTGGCTGGAGAAGTTGGTGATATCAAAGCTTGGGGAGCTGCTACAGGGACAGACAGGTTCATCTCTTCCTGATGAACCAATGCAGCATCCAGTTTCTGTGGGGTGGAGGGTCGTTCAGACACAGCTGACATGGAGGTTGCCAGGCTCTCATCATAGTGAAAGTCCAGCTGCAGACCAGCATGGTCACCCTGCAGGAAACAACCATTCAGTTATGTCAAAATTATGAACTATATAGATTAATTAAATTCACTCCGAAAGAATGCACAAGTGTGACTGGATGCACAAATTAAGATATTATGCTTGTACATTTTATTTAGTCTGAGCATGCTCAACAAAATTTTTGTCTCCTACGGTATGTGTATTTGGGCCCTGTGGGTGTAGTAGACCCATTATTTTGTAGATTTCCCATTTGACTCACTGGGGCATTAGCTATGAATCTCGGATGGAAAAATTGCTAAATCAACCCTTGCACACGATGACCACTACCTAATTGTGAGCAGATCAGAAGTCAAAATCCTGGGTCTCATAACAATGATGAACTGATTATGCAACCACATGGATACAAAATGTAAAACTGGTGTATCAGTCATGTGTATGTATGGGATATTGACCTAGACAGCAGAAATCATACTCCAAGACTGTCCTGCATATTAAGGCAAACCTTATAGGGAAAAAAAAAGAACTAAAGAATTAGAGTGGATTCAACGGGCCTGATAGAGACAAAATTGCAGATAAAGAAAACGTGTCAGCTGGTAACGGGGCAATGGAAGCACTGTCAAGTCTCCCCAGCACGAAGCCAGCAATGTTAGTCTCCCTGTTGCTATCATTACATCACAGCTCTAGATGCTATGAGGCACAAATGTCTTCACAGGTTATTGTCAGAACATTACATCTGTCTGCTTAGTGAAAAGTCATAAGTGTTTAAAAAAAAGAAAAACAGAGAAAAACAATCACAATCTATTTGTTAGAATTCAAAATGTTTTCCCAGAGTAAATATAATAATCAGGTCACAATGCTTTGCAGAGATGTACAGTGGTTGATGCCTTAAGTTTAGGAGCACACAGTAAACAACTTGATGTTTCCATACTGCATTAGGGTCATGCATCAACTGCTATTTTAGGGCCAAAATGTTCATGGCAGTGATTGCCATAGCTGGGCCTTACAATACCAGTGGATGAAATACTGTTTACAGAATGGGAAATTACAGCAGTACATTGGAATATGACCCGGATGCTAGAACCTTTGAGTCCACATTTGAGTCAAGAAACCGTGAGATACGCATTTTTACGGCTCTCAATCAAGGAAATGTTTTCCAAATGGATGTATATTTTTTTTAAACTTTTGCAGAGAAATACCACCCAAACATGGTAAGCCTCAACCACGTATCAGGGACAAAAAAGACAAGAAACAAGAGAATTTCAGATATCTGAGGTTTTATTGGAAGGGGACTCCCTAAACAATTAACATCTCCTCCTCCCTTCCCAGTAACTGTTCTAAGGTAGGTAACTTTTACATTTGTGTATTCTAGTATAAAGCAGGGTTTAAATTATTTTATGCAACCCCATCAATGTATAAATTATGTGCCAATAACACGGGAACAGACTAATTATCCTTTTTTTTTATTTCTTATGGAAAAATCTGCTTGGATCTGTAACGGATTGAGCACATATACCGAGATAACACTGTATTTACCTGGTATTCAAACTTCTGGCCCACCACTGTACAGTACAATACAACATTTGTGATTTGTGTATTTCCTGTGACAGGATTCAAGGTTTATGCTGCACTATATGCTGATATCAACTCTGTAATACACACTTGACAAGACAGCAAAATACACCAGGCAATAAATTGTGCAAAATAATGTGTCCTTATTCGTATTTCTCAACCCAACTACAAATATACACAGTACAATATACTACTCTGTGACTATAAACACTGTATTAGGCACAAAGCATTTTCGTCTTCAGATAAACAAAGAAGAAGAAAATGTCCAGTGGTAAATTAAAGACACATAATTGGCACATTATGTTTACTGGCCTTCTAGGTAGGAACCTATAAATGTCCCTTGGGGCGGAAAGAGTTAAATAGGCTTTTTCCGGTATACAAGAAATATGAAACATAACAAACAAACTTGAACATGCCTTGCCAAAGATGGAGTCCTTATATCCAGGAGGCATCTGTATTGGCTCAGGCTTGGTGTCTGGCATTTTTCTGCTTGGAGACAGGTCCAGTGTCTTCCCTGCCGCAGCACTGGCATCCACTTTCGTAAGCACGTTCTCACTTTTGCTGACCTGAGAATACAGTGAAGTATCTTTAAGAGCCTACAGAAAATCTACACAAATAGACAAACTGCAATTTTAAAAAAAAAAATTTTAAACTGCCAATTTCCTGTATTTACCATTTTTGCGATCTAGGCAGGAGGAGGAGGGAGGTCCTTGAGCCACAAACTGTGCAGTATAGGATTTTTATTTTCTTGCCCCCATCAGTAACAATCTCCAACTTTACTAAGGATTCGAACCTGGGTGTCCCGCATGAAAGCCCTTATTCTTAACCATTTGGCCAGCTGCTATCTAACAGATTAACAGTTAAATCATAAAAACTGAAAATCAAGCGCCTCAGTTGATCCAATTAATTATCATCTTCATTATCAAAGTCCTATATAACATGTTTCGTTAGGTCACCAGCTACTGCTGACTGACTGATAAGTTCCCACTTCCTCTATCAGTCGCATGCAATGAACTTGATTTCTGCAAGCCAGAGGCTCATGCTTTCAGCCAAAATATGTATCCAGGTGTTCCTTGGTTAAATTTAATCCATGATTAACAAAGGATGTGATGGCATAAAATAAAAACCCTGGGGGTCAATAATAAAGAGATTAATTAACAAACTACCATGAAAGAATAAGTATTAATTAATACACAGAAAAGAAATATTAAATGAAACAACGAAAGTGGAAGCAAAACTTGCACAGCAGGAAGAGTCAACTAAGACTGAGGTTTAATCAATATAATAGACATTATGTCAAGTCAACAAAAACTGAAAATAATAATCAAACCAAAACTAGCCCCTTAACTCTCTCAGCCCCAAACTGACCAGATGTTCACTAGTTGTTCCTAAGAAGTATCCTTGACTTTTGACATTAACTCACAAATCAATCACTAATTAAGCTCCTTCTGACCCACAATGTTATTATTTCAACTTCTTTGGGCTACTCTGAACAAGAACTTCCCAGGATATAATGAGTTAATTTAATTACATGCAGGTACTAAAAGGGTTAAGTTCGAGCAGACCAAAAGCTATAGAGAAGACAATGGTGCTGAGAACAACATAACACTGTCTTGTACTAACCCACAGGGCCACAGAAAGAAAAGTAGTCCAAGAAACAACAACTGCAGGGAGCTGAAGAGTGAAGTTAAAATTACGGGGAGGGACATGGGAGTGAACAGTTTGCAACTGTAAAAGAGAGAATGACTTCGCATGAGTTGGTTAAAAGCCTATACTCTCTCTTTGGGGGACAGAAGGCAGAAGAAGAAGACAAAGCCTTGCACATGTTTTTTTTGTCTTCCCTCTCAGGGACAAATTTGTCATAGATTACACATTATAATAACAACTTACTTTAGGCAGTCGCTGTTGCTTAGGCATTTCAATGGCTTGGGTTGAATCCATAGAAATACCATCGTTTCTCTGGAAAAATGATCACAAATACCACTACACTGTCTTCCTCATAATGAATGTTACACTGTATTTTATTTGAGCAACGTTATCTTATCTTATCTACTATTCTTTGTCTTCTTTGCATTCAGTTTCATATTCTCATGTTATCAGTTTCATATTCTCATGTTATCAGTTTCATATTCTCATGTTATCAGTTTCATATTCTCATGTTATCAGTTTCATATTCTCATGTTATCAGTTTCATATTCTCATGTTATCAGTTTCATATTCTCATGTTATCAGTTTCATATTCTCATGTTATCAGTTTCATATTCTCATGTTATCAGTTTCATATTCTCATGTTATCAGTTTCATATTCTCATGTTATCAGTTTCATATTCTCATGTTATCAGTTTCATATTCTCATGTTATCAGTTTCATATTCTCATGTTATCAGTTTCATATTCTCATGTTATCAGTTTCATATTCTCATGTTATCAGTTTCATATTCTCATGTTATCAGTTTCATATTCTCATGTTATCAGTTTCATATTCTCATGTTATCAGTTTCATATTCTCATGTTATCAGTTTCATATTCTCATGTTATCAGTTTCATATTCTCATGTTATCAGTTTTCATATTCTCATGTTATCAGTTTTCATATTCTCATGTTATC
This sequence comes from Candidula unifasciata, assembly GCA_905116865.2. Lineage (NCBI taxonomy): Eukaryota > Metazoa > Mollusca > Gastropoda > Stylommatophora > Geomitridae > Candidula > Candidula unifasciata. Next base: position 1,001,830 of record CAJHNH020004668.1, on the reverse strand, counting down.
AGTTATTCAGTTATTCATATTCTCATGTTATCAGTTTCATATTCTCATGTTATCAGTTTCATATTCTCATGTTATCAGTTTCATATTCTCATGTTATCAGTTTCATATTCTCATGTTATCAGTTTCATATTCTCATGTTATCAGTTTCATATTCTCATGTTATCAGTTTCATATTCTCATGTTATCAGTTTCATATTCTCATGTTATCAGTTTCATATTCTCATGTTCAGTTTCATATTCTCATGTTATCATTTCATATTCTCATGTTATCAGTTTCATATTCTCATGTTATCAGTTTATATTCATATTCTCATGTTATCAGTTTCATATTCTCATGTTATCAGTTTCATATTCTCATGTTATCAGTTTCATATTATCATGTTATCAGTTTCATATTCTCATGTTATCAGTTTCATATTCTCATGTTATCAGTTTCAGTTTCATATTCTCATGTTATCAGTTTCATATTCTCATGTTATCAGTTTCATATTCTCATGTTATCAGTTTCATATTCTCATGTTATCAGTTTCATATTCTCATGTTATCAGTTTCATATTCTCATTTCAGTTTCATATTCTCATGTTATCAGTTTCATATTCTCATGTTATCAGTTTCATATTCTCATGTTATCAGTTTCATATATTCTCATGTTATCAGTTTCATATTCTCATGTTATCAGTTTCATATTCTCATGTTATCAGTTTCATATATCTCATGTTATCAGTTTCATATTCTCATGTTATCAGTTTCATATTCTCATGTTATCAGTTTCATATTCTCATGTTATCAGTTTCATATTCTCATGTTATCAGTTTCATATTCTCATGTTATCAGTTTCATATTCTCATGTTATCAGTTTCATATTCTCATGTTATCAGTTTCATATTCTCATGTTATCAGTTTCATATTCTCATGTTATCAGTTTCATATTCTCATGTTATCAGTTTCATATTCTCATGTTATCAGTTTCATATTCTCATGTTATCAGTTTCATATTCTCATGTTATCAGTTTCATATTCTCATGTTATCAGCTGTGCTGCCTTCACAAAGTGGCACCTCCGCAGCAAGTCTCCAAGAGTGTATACTAATCGATGTTTCCAACATGTTCAGCTATACTGCAGGCATACTTAATGTACCAATATCTGATCAACAGTCCTTTGTAAGTAATCTTTCTTAATGTTCACCAGTTTGATCCAGTGGAAAGATCTGGTTGTTCATCCACTTATGGACTTTAGTCTTGTCTGAGAGTTTTGAGTGCACACCCATTTTACTTGTTTACAGACTGCTTAGCTCCTCGCCTCTCAAGACAAACGCACTCTGAAAGAAACTTCCCTCATGCTTGTTTGTTAGGGGGCAGTGGGTCTACCCTGTGTTCCCCTAGAACCCACACAGGGACTTGTGTGTACAAAAAAATCAATGTGCAATTTGTGACAGGCTCTAATACATTTATTTAACATGGCAGAGACAGTGGCAGCATAAGTAAATAAATAAATTAGGATATAAATAATCAATTGAACAAGAAAGCAGTGACAGTTACCTTCAGCATTGTGGCAGTGGAAAGATCCATGGATGGGCAATGAGGGATGCCGCCAGAAAGGATCAGCCGGTTGTCGGTCCCGGGAGAACTGCGGGTGGATGAAGCTGCAGAGTTCTGCTGGTCGTTGACATCAACACCACTATCATGCTGGTCCTCCTTGTCCGGTTTCACATCCGAGACAGATGCTGCTATCTGCTGGGGGGCCAGGGCAGCCTGGGAGGTGGCAGTAGGCATCTGTTGCAGCTGTGAGCTCACCAGCACAGTTGTGGAAGTGAAAGTGATTGGCTTCATCCAGGCATTCATGGTTGGTGCTGGGGCGGGTGTCATAGACAGAGGCATCATGACCTGGGCCAGGCTGGCCTTGTTGACCATCATTGTATTCAGGGGTCCGTTGAGAACTGGCAAGACATAAGAGGGAAAAAAGAATTACAGCTGGTGACAATGTACATTTTTTTTTTAAATCGTAGGAACACTGAAGTGCAATACAACCAAAAAGGAAACAAGCACATCACATGAAATCAAGATTACAACCGTTGATTGTGTCTTCAATCATGAAAACTGCAACAAATAATTACATCTGGCAAACTTTATAATCAACAGGGAGAACTGATGCATGCTTGTCTATGTGTGAGTGTCATTTATCTACTCCAGGCTGCTATCTAAGTAGTTTTAACACCCTGAGATCAAACTTTCTATCTAGATGGCAGAACATCAGGAACTGAAAGTTTGACATAAGGACCTAAAAAAAATTTTTTAAAAGTCGCACAGCTGGTAATAAACATACACTATGGTGAAGAAAGCTAGCACACCAAATTATAGTGTGGTGAGTCAACAGATGTGATGTGCTGAAAGGCACAGATATTGAAGTCTAGCTGTAAAATCACAACACAGCATGCCAACCACCCTTTCAAGGGTGATGGCAGAAGAAGAAAAGGAAATCTAATAGCTTTACAAACCAACGTGAATTGTTAAAAAAAAATATGGTATTAATAAGAACATTAAAACTGAATGACATTAACTGAAGCCAGTCACTTGTGGGTGGTCAGTATCCTACCTCCATTATCCTCCAAAACTGAGCTGCTTGATATGGTAGCACCTGGGTCAGCTCCGGTGCCATCCAGACTTACAGGCTGGGTGGGCATGTTGTTAGCCAGCTCATTATCCCAGAGTTCAATCTTGGGCATCACATCAATGGTCAGCATCTTTTCTTTCTCTCTTTGCTCCTTCTGTTTGGCCAGACGTGGTGGCAGTTTGTTGCCTTTCACATTGGTGCGGTTGGATTTAGGGCTCACACCTTTGGGGCGAGCAACAGCCTAAGTGGAGATACACAATTCATTTTTACATCCATGTGTGGAAACAGATTCATAAGATGATGCAAAATGTTAATGTTAACGAGGGTAACCGCAGCAGTGTAGTGGCTAGGCACTCGCCCTGCCACCCCAAATGTCACAGATTCGACCATCAGTCAGATTTGTTTTTTCTGGTTAATTGAGCCTAAAATGAGTATCACCTAATGTCATGTTAATTGGGCTATACAAATATATAGCAAAGGCAGCGTCCTTTACTCTATTTTCTTTCAATCACAATATTCATTTACTTTACTGACTCCTCTTTTTTTTTTTTTTTTTTAAACACTACTGCAAATTTACCCTCGAATCATAAGTGTTCTACATTTTATTGCTTTCAGGGTGCCTGGTTCCCTTCTCTTCAATAATCTGTTTCACCCTAAATACTTAAACACATTAGACATTACTGTGGCATAGAAGATCACTGATGGAAGGTCACTGTGTGGTTTCCGAGGCAGCGCTGGAGGGAAAACAAGAAATTATCCACTCTCTCCCTAACAAGCATGTTGTAAAAGTCGACTAACTAGAGGTATTTCCTTCGAATTCAGAGTGCATCTGCCTGATAAGAGATTAGGAACCAGCAGTCTGCTTAGAAATAAACCAGATCTGAAAAATGGATGGTCACACTAAACTCATAACTCAACAAGTCCAGAAGTGGACGTCTGCCAGAGTTTACAGCCTGTAAACATAAAGAAAAAAAGAAGAATTTAAGGTATGGTCCCTAGAGAATGGTTACCCAAATTATTGTAGACATGTTAGGCGTGAGAAAACATTAAGCAGGGAAAGTGAAATTCGGCCTAGAGGTTTCCCATGGGAACAAACGTTTACAAAGGACCTACTATATGATGATAATGATGATAGTGACAACCTGAAAATTACAGGCTAGCGACAGAAACAATGTCAGCTGGTAACGGGGCAATGGAAGCACTGTCAAGTCTCCCCAGCACGAAGCCAGCAATGTTAGTCTCCCTGTTGCTATCATTACATCACAGCTCTAGATACTATGATGCACAAATGTCTTCACAGGTTAATATTCACGTCAGAGGCACCGAACGCAACACTGATAAAATATCACTTTGTATGCTTCTTTATTTTTTTAAAAAATATACAAATTTACCAATTATTTTTAAACACATAAAAATTTTAATAAAGGAGAAAAACAGATATATGTGCCCCCCCCCAAAAAAAAAAATCAAACTAAAAGACAAAGGCCTTAGTTTAGAAGAGCGAATATCCCCTTCTCATGAACCAAGTGTAAATAGAAGCAAAACTAGTGCAATGGTGAATGAAACTCTAGCAGTTCCTCTGAACAATACTGGTTAAAAACTAGTGCAATGGGGAATGGAACTCCAGCAGTTCTTCTTAACATACTGGTTAAAAACTAGTGCAATGGTGAATGGAACTCCAGCAGTTCTTCTTAACATACTGGTTAAAAACTAGTGCAATGGGGAATGGAACTCCAGCAGTTCTTCTTAACATACTGGTTAAAAACTAGTGCAATGGTGAATGAAACTCTACCAGTTCTTCTTAACATACTGGTTAAAAACTAGTGCAATGGTGAATGAAACTCTAGCAGTTCTTCTTAACAATACTGGTTAAAAACTAGTGCAATGGTGAATGAAACTCTAGCAGTTCTTCTGAACAATACTGGTAGTTAACTGTATAGCAGCAAAAGACAGTTGCCATCTGCTCACCATAACTACAAACACAAACAACATAAAACAGAGAGGGAAAAAACGGTAATATAACAAGTAAACTAATACTCTACGGCTGCCATGAGAACCATTTCCTGCCAGTGTTACAGTTAGAAGGTTCATACGTATGTATGGGGAGACATGGCAGGGCAGAAGTTTTCCTGCCAATGTTACAGTTAGAAGGTTCATACGTATGTATGGGGAGACATGGCAGGGCGGAAGTTTTCCTGCCTGCCCGAGGTTCTTGGGTGCTACTGAATCTTGAGCTGAAGCTTTACAATGAATCTGTGCTACCAGGTCGACATGGGCAACAGGAAATATTTCAGTATGTCGATGTGGCCGGCAAGATGTTGCCCACCCACTGACTGACAATTGATCTTTCAAAAATGGTACACCCCCTCCCAATATACAATCTGGGCCTGAACCAACTAACATATCATCTTGACCGAACTGAACATTTTTAGCACCTTGTAATCATCTTAAACAAAAAGATGGAATGTCTAGTGTCAGCTGGTAACGGGGCAATGGAAGCACTGTTAAGTCTCCCCAGCACGAATGTTGCTACCCTGTTGCTATCATTACATCACAGCTCTAGATGCTGAGAGGCACAAATGTCTTCACAGGTTGTAGTAGTGTTCACATTTAGAAACTATGTAAAATGTTTATAAACAATAAATGCTTCCGGGTACTTCATCCCAAACAAAGGAAATCCAGGAGTTCCAGGGAAGTTCCAATATTCTAGTGATAAAATGGGTTGGAGTCTCTGTAAGCGTCAACTGCCTCAGTGACACTAACCCTAACACCCCTAGAATAGCAGACTTTTCCAGAAACTACAAGATTTCCTTTGTTTATGGTGAATTTAAAATGAAGCACCTGCTTCTGTGTGTGTAACATCACCTATCCTCTTGACACAGGTTAAAAATTTAAAAAAAACTAGACAGGCAGAGACAGAAATAAATATAGATGGTCAGATATGGTATACTAAATACCTGCCATACCAACATAGTATCCCTAACACAACTTGTAACTCAAAAGGGTCACAGAGATAATCAATGTCAGCTGGTAACGGGGCAACAGAAGCACTGTCAAGTCTCCCCAGCACGAAGCCAGCAATGTTAGTCTCCCTGTTGCTATCATTACATCACAGCTCTAGATGCTATGAGGCACAAATGTCTTCACAGGCGGTCTTAACCTTATATAAAATCTACTCAGCTTTATAAACAGGAAAGTCAAAGAAACATTTCAATAGAAGTGACCTCGATTAACAGCACATTTTCCCACAATAAATACACATGAGTGAGCACACACACAAAAACTTTTTTTTAAAGTAACAGAAAGAATTATGCTGAGAAGGGAAAAAACAGACATGCCAACAGAACACATCTATGTATCCCACACTTGTTAGAATTTCAGCATGACCCACCAGTTTTACTGCACGGTGGATGTTGAGCAGCCATGTTACCAAGGTACAAAGCTTTTAAAAACAGGTTTGCCATTTACGGCTATCCTGCTGATTATATCAGTGTATAATTTTGTGGATCCATGCCATGGACAATACACACTGGCCACAAACTTCCTTCGAACAGGTCCTAGTGTCACATGACACTTCCCCTGAATAATCTAAGTGATTCAATTTACAATGAACAGACCTAGTGACACACAAAATACAACTTTTACTGCTACTTATGTAACACGGAGAGGGGAACCACCATAATGGCAACCAATAATTACCCTGACAGTACGACATCTGGGAAAATATACAGGCTAACAAAAGAAATAGGATAAAAGATCATGCAGATTCAGTTACAAATGTCAGCTGATAACGGGGCAATGGAAGCGCTGGCAAGTCTCCCCAGCACGAAGTCAGCAATGTTAGTCTCCCTGTTGCTATCATTACATCACAGCTCTAGATGCTGAGAGGCACAAATGTCTTCACAGGTTGTCGCCTTAAAGGCAGGAGCTCATAGCTAAATTTACTAACCGGTGTTTTTAAAACTCACCGAGTCCCAATGAATGCATGATGCACTGATTTTTATGTCTCTTTTTACTACCCCCTTGGGCCTGCAATGTTAAACCTCTAGGGCTTTTAAAGTGTTTTTTTTTTTAATAAGTTGTGCTGGCATTTGCAGTACTTAATGCGTGGCAAATGTGCCCAACTAACCCACATAAGATATAGCGTGTTAATTTCAATTTATAGTCTAGACTAGGCCGTAGAGAAAGGACTTAATAATATTAGCATAAATGAACGCACAATAGTTTCCCACATTTTGATAAAAAAATAGTTACATTGGACAGACAACCATGGAGGGGAACACAAAGGAAACAACGTGACAACTAGCACAAGGGCTACAATTCTTGACAACGATACCTTATTCTGCTGGTCCCTCTTCTTTTGTGCCTTCTCCGTTTTCTTCTGCTCAGCTTCAATTTGTCTCTGCTTGATTTTCAGGGTCCTCTTGGAGGTCACCTCTTGAAAGCCATCATTGTTTTCATACAGAAAGTTGGGATCATCATTGGTCACCTCACGCATGTTGTCCACTACTACAACACCTGTAGTGCAAACATCCACAACTTTATTGTAACTAGAGAAATGTTGCTAGGCATTATTTTGATTATTTTTTAAAATATGGCAGTTAAAACCAGGTGCTATTTAAACTCACCATATATACAGAAAAAGTGTTCCTTTCGTCAAGTGATGTTTAGTGTTTGCACCTTTAAAGTGTAACTCATTTCAAACTCAGCCTTCTAATTTCTTTGTTAGTTTTTTGCTGTTGCTGTATAATATTAAACTTTTTAAATTTCCAATTAAATTTGCTGGAGATAGATGAACAAATGACATCCCTTATTCAAGTTGATTAACCCTGTCGCCAAGAAGGCTAAATCTAATCTCTTCTGGTTGTTACACAGCCCCATAAGGGCTGATTTAGCTATTTCTGCAGTGATCTGCCCTTGAATAATGTAGCTAAATGTCATTGGTGCTAATGTGCACTGTTTAAAAGGCCAAGATATGAATATAGAAACTAAAAATTGCAAACACGAGGGTTTTCCTATTATTTTAATGGCCATTTTAAAGCTAAACTGATGACAAATGTTCCCGTAAGCCTTGGTGATACAGGTCACGGGATCATGGAATGTGTCACCTGATTTATATTTTGTTACACCCCACTTGGATTGTATTCTATTCAATGCTTCACTCTGTGTTAACTGATTACCCCTTTTATATAAATTTATATATTTCAAAGATAATACGTTTTTAACAGTGTTCATGAAATATCAAAGCAAGGGGGAGATATGTAAAAAAAAAAAAAAACTAGTTCCACCACAACAAAAACAAACCAACAATTATCCGATGAAACAAAAAAAAAATTTAAAACTAGTCCACCCACCTGCGATGTTGTTGATGTCAATGTTCGCCAGGGCATCCTTTTTCTCTTGTTCAGTTTTCACTATTTTGTGGGCCACATCGATGTCACTTTTTCTAGCATTCTGTTTTCTGTCAAACAAGTAGATCACATCAACTTGTCACATGACACCTGCTGTATTATCTATATCTAAATCATTCAATTTACAACGAACTGACCTGACAGAAGAAGAAAAAACTTACTGCTACTTATGTAACATGAAGGGGGTGAACCACCAGAATGGCAGACCAATAATTACCCTGACACGACAGGAGGGAAAATATACAGTCTCTCAAAAAACTAAAAAATAAGTTACTGCCACAAATGTCAGCTGGAAACGGGGCAATGGAAGCACTGTCAAGTCTCCCCAGCACGAAGCCAGCAATGTTAGTTTCCCTGTTGCTATCATTACATCACAGCTCTAGATGCTGAGAGGCACAAATGTCTTCACAGGTTTATGTAGTGTTCACATGTGTAAAAAGTAGGGCTGTACCGAATGTTCGCTTCATATTCGCTTCAGGGCCGAATAGTGGGCATATTGACTATTCGGTATTCAGCCGAATGTCGGGCCGAATACGAATAGTACTTACCTTACACCCGCTTCTGCATACACGGCCTTAATACGACAACATGGAACGATTGGTTTTGTTGAAAACTTATGCAGCTTTCCTGCATTAACTAAGCTGGTGGTGACAATTCCAAGTTTAGTTACTTGTTATAATACTTAGGATTATTTCATTCCTAGTTATTAGTTACTGTCGCGTGCGAATGTGCACCAGAACGCACCAGTACGGAGTGAGCAAATAAGACGTCAAAACAATACGTAACGTTGTTAAGTTATTGTTGTCAAAAGCAGTTGATGTTTATAGTCCGAAGGAGACGGACGTGGGAATCCTTGAGGACGCTTTACCCCGGGATCCCACGGAAGCAAACGTTATATAAAGTTGGATCCTTGAGGACGTTTTACCCCGGGACTCCAAGACCTCAGCAGGAAGCTGGTGAGCACTACATTCTCGGCAGTAAGCCGGTATACTTTCATTGCTTAATTCGGACTTGTCCGAGGAGAAAGTAAATCGTCTGGATCTCAAGGTCGGACTGCGACCTATCGTGAGGACATATCATTACATGGATGTACGAGCGAGCTTTGGTTGAACGAGTTGATTATTACTTGCATATGTATTTCTCCTTGTATTGCTGATTGTATATATCAATACAACCGTTGGAACTTAACGCATAGCGTTCGAGCTCTACCTTTTGAAAGCATTGAAGTAACTACTGTTTTACCCCTACTTGGCCTATTTCATCTTGGTACGCTCATCACAATGAAGGTCCGCACGTAACAATGGGAAGCAAACGTTATATAAAGTTGGATCCTTGAGGACGCTTTACCCCGGGACTCCAACAAGACCTCAGCAGGAAGCTGGTGAGCACTACATTCTCGGCAGTAAGCCGGTATACTTTCATTGCTTAATTCGGACTTGTCCGAGGAGAAAGTAAATCGTCTGGATCTCAAGGTCGGACTGCGACCTATCGTGAGGACATATCATTACATGGATGTACGAGCGAGCTTTGGTTGAACGAGTTGATTATTACTTGCATATGTATTCTTGAAATTGATCATTGCATTTGTCAATACACAAATGGAACTTTTAAAGAGAGTTATCGTTCTGCTACGTTGGAAGCTTCAGGATTCATCATGTTGTGTTACTCTTGGCCAGTGGCATGTTAAGTGTTGATGCCATTTGACATTGCGACACCCCTAGTCATTTTTACGCTTGTCACAATCCATCAAGCATACGCAACATTTTGGTACACTCGTTACAAAGAAGCGCCGCACGTATCAATGGAGGCCAGCCTTTAAAGAATGAGGAACCTCTCGTCACAAGTGTGATACGACATTTTGTCGCATTGTTTTGCCTCAAGTTGTACACGAAGCACATTCCAGTTGTCACAGTCTTAACATATCTCTAGCTGTGGATATCGTTCAATGTATCAAGTCGCCGCCGCCGCCGGTCTGTTCTAGCCATCGTTGGATCTTCATCGGGACCGTATCATTCTTCGTTCGTTGGATCTTCATCGGGACCGGATCACTCTTCGTTGGATCTCCGTATCACTCTTCGCTGGATCATCATCATAATCAAGTCACCGTTACTGACTGTGCCACTCTCCATTCGATTGAATCGGATCAAGTCGTCCTTTTGGCTGTACATTGATCTGCCACTTGCCGTTGTACTGGTCGTTATTTTGGCGATTTTTCATCGCTAACATTGCAGTCTGTTGTTTGTCTGCCACCCAATTGGTAAGTCAATTGTGGTTGTTGTGGTTTCTGTTGCGCTGACAATTTTAACTCTTTCCTCCAGAGAACAGACCTGGTTTTCCCGTGCGCAAGTGGAGAGCGACATTAATTGTTACGTGTTATCAAGTAAGCGGGAGGTTGGGCGGTGAGAGCCTTATTCGATATTTCAACTAGCTCACCACTAGAGTGTCATATCGTCTTTGGCTCTGTCTGTAGCCAACTTCAACCCTCGGAGTGGTCCCCATTATAACAGGCAGATAGTTTATCTATTCGCGACTCGGTGGATTGATTTAGGCTAAAGTGTCTTAGTCCGGTCTCGTCACGTCCTGTACGTTTAGTTTGTAATAGTGCTACCTGGTGTTCTTTCGACGATTGTCCCTTCTCTATTTGTTAGTTCCATTGGTGTATTTGTGGAGTCATTTTTTTAATTATCGTCTGTCAGACTCGTCGCATTGTACGTGTGTGACAGTACGCAGTATTCGTTGTCCTGTGGTGTCGAGAGACTGGTTGCCAGACGGCAAGGCACATCAGTTATCATTTATAGGTTATAGTGATCCAAAGGAAGGACACATAACTAAGAAGAAGAATTTGTCCTGGATGGCGACGTTGGGAAGTGTAGGACCACTAGAGAAACAGGGCAGAGTTTTGTTTTAGAAGGCTACCGGTGACCCTTGGAGAGGAAACGCAGGCCGTTAGCGAATGTTGTAGACTCACGCCTAGTCGAGGTGAGGTGTTTTCTTTCAGGTGACACCGCCTTAGAAGCATAATATAATGTATAGGAGGAGCTTTAGATGGACATTCGTCCGGTATCATCAGTTCATCCCTATTGTCTCTTAATAACGTAAGCGTAGTGTTCTTGTGGACAAAGTAAACTTTTGGACAAACACCGACTGTCGTAAGTTGAGAGTGATTATGTGTCACAGATGGTGCTCTAATCATTCTTAAGCTGACAGGTTTGCCGAGAGAAAATAACTAGAGTAACACGGTGAGTGATACTGGGTTATGCATCGCTCCACGTGTTAGAAATTTCACGTTTTATCCCGCGACGTGGGTATTTTTCGTCGCTGGAGGAGACGTTGGTGTGGGCTGAACTTTTGACCCTCGTGGTGGGTAATCCACGATGTAGAAGTTTCGGCAATAGTATCTGTGTGATCCTTATTTGACGTGGGTTTTGTCGTCAAACGAGGAGTCGTAAATCAGGGATACAAACTTTTGAAATAGAGATTGTCATGCAAAAACACTACAGCTCTAACAGCCAGACGGGCATCAGCAAGTTGTTGCAGGGATCGTAATGATGTTTTATTATTTCGACGACATTCTGCTTTTCCACAATGATCATAACCATTTCAGCGTGTTGTCCTCATTGGCGATGAAAGGAATGCCAGTGAAGGTGATCTGGACGAGAGAGTGCTAGGACGCGCTCCAGAGATTACAAAAGGCATTTAATAGTAATCCGTTCTTGTGTTTGCCAGATTTGTCTCTGCATTCTATGTTTCCACAGATGCATCCAATGTGGCCATCATGTCAGCACCCATCAAGACCTTACGCATCCGTAGATGGACAAAGTATTCGCAGACGTTTATCTTCACCATTATTTATCGCCCAGGGAAAGAGATTGGCGTAGTTTATTTTTTGTGTGTGTCACGCACACCAAATGCATTGGATAGGATTGATATTTGTTGTGTTGAATTTACATGATATTATTAATATGTTCTGTTGAGCTTAGTCATTACTATATTTTGCATTAATATAATAACGTATATGTGATATATTGAACATGAGTATCTGTGTACTCAAGTGTTCTTGTTTGCTCTCTCGTATTGGTGCTGTTTGCCGCGACATGACTCCAGTTTTCCGACCGAGACTACGACAAGTCCTAGTGCTCGGTCGTCCTCGGGGAGGGGGGAAAAGCTGTCGCGTGCGAATGTGCACCAGAACGCACCAGTACGGAGTGAGCAAATAAGACGTCAAAACAATACGTAACGTTGTTAAGTTATTGTTGTCAAAAGCAGTTGATGTTTATAGTCCGAAGGAGACGGACGTGGGAATCCTTGAGGACGCTTTACCCCGGGATCCCACGGAAGCAAACGTTATATAAAGTTGGATCCTTGAGGACGTTTTACCCCGGGACTCCAAGACCTCAGCAGGAAGCTGGTGAGCACTACATTCTCGGCAGTAAGCCGGTATACTTTCATTGCTTAATTCGGACTTGTCCGAGGAGAAAAAGTAAATCGTCTGGATCTCAAGGTTCGGACCTGCGACCTATCGTGAGGACATATCATTACATGGATGTCGAGCGAGCTTTGGTTGAACGAGTTGATTATTACTTGCATATGTATTCTTGAAATTGATCATTGCATTTGTCATACACAAATGGAACTTTTAAAGAGAGTTATCGTTCTGCTACGTTGGAAGCTTCAGGATTCATCATGTTGTGTTACTCTTGGGCCAGTGCATGTTAAAAGTGTTGATGCCATTTGACATTGCGACACCCCTAGTCATTTTTACGCTTGTCACAATCCATCAAGCATACGCAACATTTTGGTACACTCGTTACAAAGAAGCGCCGCACGTATCAATGGAGGCCAGCCTTTAAAGAATGAGGAACCTCTCGTCACAAGTGTGATACGACATTTTGTCGCATTGTTTTGCCTCAAGTTGTACACGAAGCACATTCCAGTTGTCACAGTCTTAACATATCTCTAGCTGTGGATATCGTTCAATGTATCAAGTCGTTTGTTACCACAAACTGACTGAAGGATATAAAACATAAAATGTTTTTGATTGTTTACTATTCTGAACGAATACTAACTAGACATGGAAAGAGTATAAAATCCGGCCCCATCCAAGTCGATAATATGAAAATCAAACGAACGGAAACATATAAGTACTTGGGTGCAAACTTCAACTGCTCTAACATGCTGAGAGAAGAAATACAATCTAGAAATAAAGTATACTATGTATACCCTTCAACATTTGCTAAAGTCAAAGTGTGTCTCGCAACACCAAGATCAAAATATATAAAACATTGATAAGACCAGTAGTTTTATTAGGCTCTGAAACTTTAAGCAGAAATAAAAGATATAAGGCCTTATTAAAGGCTTTCGAAAACAGTCTTACGACAAATCTTTAGACCCATCAAAGATGCTAACAGCGGGGAATGGAGAGCGAGAAGCAACAATGTAACACACAATTTGTTTAAATCACCATTAATCACTGGCATCATGAGAACTAACAGACTAAAATGATTGGGGCATATTGAAAGAATGTCAGATGACAGGGGAAGTAAAAACTGTATACACCTGAGAGAGGAATGGGCGTAGACCAAGAGGCAGACAAAAATAATGTCCAGCCAGACCTGCAAACAACTGTTGTCACAAATTGTGAAGATAAGGCCAGCCAGAGAGATGAATGGAGACGAGTGATATCTGCAGCAGTGAACCTCAAGGACTCAGAATGCTAAAGAAGAAGATGACTATTCTGTGCTACTTTATGTGAAGTAAAAGTTCAGCATACTTTTGACATTATGAATGTGTGCGTTTAAAAAAAAAATATACTATAACTATTCGTATTTGGCCGAATAGTGAAAATCACTATTCGGTACAGCCCTAGTAAAAAGTTTATAAACATTTAATACTTCTGGGTACTTTTATTTTTAATTCACCCCAAACAAAGGAAATCCTAGAGTTCCAGGGAAATTCCAATATTCTAGTGGTGTTATGGGTTGGGGTTAGAAGCTTTATACACATTATAAAAACAGTGACGTCATAATCTCATAAGACCTCACTTTGCTCACCAAGGCTAAGTTGGAAAAAAAATGTATCATGCAGAATGGAAAGGAGAGCAATTTTTTGTCTGTTTCTGCATAAATCCTAACAAGATAGCAGCACATCAACACACTGTCCAACTCAAATAACTATTAGGAAATGGTTACTTCTAAAGTCAGATAAAAGGGAGACAGTTAAAATAAACACAGTTCAACACTTTAGGTCTTTGGGAAAGGGTATGTGTGTGATGGTGGTAGCTGTCAGGAGAGAAGAAATGTAAAGAAAAGAGCTCTGGAACAACAGCAACAATTTTGATGCAGACACTTACTTTGTATGCATGCTGTTGATAGCATTGTTGATGGCCGTGGGGTCAGTGGGTAACACACCATCCACCCTGTAGATTACATTCTCCTTGTGGCTGACTGCAGCCGTCTTGGACACAGCAACACCATTGGCTGGTTTGGACTGTGGCACTGCCCCATTTCTCTGAGTCTGGGGATGATCTCTGTTCTGGGAGCCGCGGCACTCAACACCACTGCGAGAGTCCTGGTTGTTCATGCGATGATTGTTTGGTCGATCGCTGAACAGCCGCTGGCTGGAGTTATCTTTCTTCACACTGGGGTTATCAATCGTATTTTCCCGGGACTCTCGCAAATCGTTTTTTGGCTCACTGCTTTCAGATGCCGTCTCCCATTCTTCTCCTTCATTTGACGTCTGTCTGGCTAGCACAGGACGTTTGGTTGCGGCACCAGATGGTGCAGCACCAGCATCTGGACCTCTAGATGACTGACCTCGCCCGCTACTGCCCCGTTCTCTATTTTCGTAGGTTCCATCTCCTTTTCGAAAGCGAGGAGCAGGGGGATTTCTGCCCTCCTGTCTGGGTCCATCTCTTCTGAAACAGAACAGTACACAAAACTGATTTCCACTCACTAATTAGTTAAGATTCCAGGATGATGCTATCATTAAACAATGAAAAGTATAGTATGAAAATAAACACTGCAAAAACTGGGGTAATGAGCATAGGCAGAAAACCTTCCTGTTAATGGTACTACTACCAGTTAGCCCCACTGCTCAGACATCTCAATGACAACATCTTCATCCCTACTTTATGCTTTCAATGTTAAACAGTGACAATACACAGGACGTTCTCAGCAAGGTAATCATCAACATAGGAAGGGACAGGGTTATGAATATCAGCATTGAAGAGATGAAATAAGACTGAATTATACTGACAAAGAATGAAATGTTTTGACCATCTAGTGAGAAGGCAAGTGGAAGACCAAAAAGAGATGAATAAATAGTTTAGCTGGAACCTGTAAAAAGGTAAACACATTCACCATCCTAATTACCTGAAACGCAACTTTAAAAAAAAAACTATGAAATAGGACTACAATCCGGTATCACTAAGTCTACAAAAGAAGAAACAGAAAGACAAAGGTCATATACCCCCCCCCCCCCAACTTCTCTCTCTCTTTATATATATACATTTATATATATAGGATCTTCTATAAGAACGCCCGGTCACTTTACTTCACGCTGTATTCACATTACAAACCACACACCTCTCATGATGCGGTATGTGACTGTTTAACAGCTTTAACTGTGAGGTGTAATTATGGAATACCCTATACAACTTAACTGTTAGACCTGAAGCCATTACTCAGAACTGCTATTTCCAACCATAATGCAGCGGCACATATAAATTTCAAACCACATTAGAATGGTGGTAGCATATGGATCTTGTGAAAGACCCACCTTTCCTTGCAAAAGGAAGTTTAAGTTCTTTTGCATTTACCCTTCAACAGGGGTTGGCAGTGTGCTGCAGTTTACAGGTAGGATGCGATATCTGCATCTTGCGGTCTAAGTCGACTGATGCAAATTCCTTAATCATCTGTTACTCCATGCCGCAGGAAGTGGATAAAGAAACCTACACCACACATAGTTTATTATTAACGACTTTATCTTTTTTTTTTTTTCAAATTGTACAGGTCTCACCTTTGCTTGTTTTCACTCTTAAAAAAAGCAGCTGACAATAATAACTAGGCTGTTATATATGGCAGCACAACATATCTGACTTCAGCAAATCTTAAACTAGCCGTATTTTACAGCAAGCATCTTCTTTTATGCAAGCAGTGGGTCTATTTCTTGTGTCCCTAAAAATTGGTCTTTGGAACCCAAATTGGACTTTCTGTATATCTCAGACATAAATCCCAAATGTGCCAACAGCATGAAAAGCACTGAAAGTAACCTCAGTTTAACATAACATGTAACAATTACCTTGGATATCTCCTATCTCTACCATCTCGACCCCTGTCCGCGTTTCGCACATGGCCGCCTTGATATCCAGCACCGTCTGGGAACTTTGGCTCACCGTTGGCTCCCTGGCTGCCATAGCCATGCCCTCCTCCACTACCATGGCTAGAGGTGGCAGAAGAATAACGGTTACCTCCACGACCACCACGGGATCCTCCTGAGAAAACGAAAGTTTTAATGATAATCTTTACTTACTGCACCAATCCCCTCTATTTTAGGTCACATTAACATTCCTAATTCTGAAATTTAGTGGAGGATTTATTATATTTATGATTTCTAAGAGCCAATGTGTATTTCAAGCAGTAGCTTGCATTTATGAGCAGGGCCTGGCATAACAGTTAAAAAAACTGAGCTCTCATGCAGGAAACCCAGGTTCGAATCCTCAGAAAGGTGTTGGATGTTTTCTGTCAGGGCCAAAAAAAAATCCTAACCTGCCCACGTTGTCAGAACTAGCCATGTGGCCCTAAATCCTCAGGCTCAAAGACCCATCCCTGCCTAAACCACAAAAAGTGGTCCATACAGGCAGAACTGACATTTGCATTTATGCCCATGATTTTGCTCTTGTCTGAGAAGACCAAACGAGTGCTGATCCAGGGATCAAAGGTTAATATGACATCACAAGGTTGCTTATGTGTGCAAATACTAATCCATGCTCGGTGCATAATTCTAGTGCAATGCTGCAGGCACTGGTCGCACAGTGACAACAAATCCTACCGAGTACAGTATACATGGAGACACAGAGATGGCTCAGGGCAAAGGATGATGCAGAAATGGGTTGAACTGATATTCTAGCTCACCACACTGTATGTGTCACATTACAAGTATATTATCTTGTTAAACAGGAACCACAGTTGGCAGATACTCATTAAGTAGTGATGCATGGCATGAAATTGGATACATAACAACAAATTTAAAAAAAATAAAAGCAGCTAAATGTGTAACAATTCTATTCATCTTTAAAGGGTGGTTTTAGCATATGCCCAATCAGTAACCTTTTACAACAGTGGTTTTTAACCTTAGGGAAAGGAGGTGGTGACAACAGAGATGCAATAAAGTTTCAAGGCAACATCAAGCAAATTTGAAATTGAATGCATTAGTACCAGTAATCTGTTTTACTAACAGTTTTCCCCAAGTTTAATTATAAATAGGAAGATTTGTGTTATTCACAGCCAGGCAGCGATATCTGTGCCTTTGAGCGCACCTTAAACTGTGCATATTTTACCACTTGATAGTTTTGTTTTTAAGATAATACCAATCAGCTCTTAGTGCGTACGGTGAATGTGGAGATGGCTGTGGCATCAAAGAATGGAGCGCCTACGAGTCGGACCAGTGTGCTAGGATGCTGATATGGATAACAAGTAACAAGATTTGTCTTTTTCACATACACACAAACTTGAAACATGCAGAAAACATTGTGTAAATTAAACTGTAGAGGTAGCAATGACAACTTTCATACCTCTGCCTCTCCTGGAAGGCTCCCCTCTAGGAAGATAGCTGCCATTGTGGTCATCCGGATGTTGGTCAGCATTCCCACCCTTCTCTCTTCGCCTGTCTCGATCCCGATTTGTATCTCTCCTCTCCCTTTGCTCATTGCGACTATTGTCATCACCGTGGTAGTAGTCTCTATCTCTGTCACCGCGACGATTTCTATCTTGCCTGCGACGATTGTCCCTATCCCTGTCATCCCGGTGACTTCCATCCTGATGCCGGTCCGTCCCACGACTGTCGCTGAAGCCACGGTCAGCATTGGGGCCCCTGGACTCCATCCGCTGCTGCCACACATTTGTCGCTCTATCGTTCCCCTTCTGGGTTGCTTCATTTGTTTCGCTCATCACCCTCTCACTCTTGGGGGGATCTGGCAGTAGGGGCTGTCCTTTCACCCATGCATTTTGAAATAGAGGAGCAGGACTAGGTTCCTGCGGCGGCTTACTTTCTTGGTGCCAAACATTTTTATGTTCAAGATCTTTGAAATCTTTGTTTCCGTCCCTGCCTCTAATCACCTCTTTGTTGTGGTTCTTATCATTTTGTCCCTGATGGGGGCTCTCGATAAACTCCTTCTCGTTGTGGGCCTTCTCCCCTCCGCTGTCTTTGTCCCGAGCTGTATCTGCACGACCGCTTTCAATGAAAACACCAGGAGAATCATCTGCTGAGACATCACTCAAATCATCTGCCGGACCATACTTCCGTCTAGATGGCATGCCTCCATCAAATTCTCTCTGTCCCTTTTCATCATCAAATTTTTTAAATGATGGTGGCTGTCTACCAGATCTGTGTGAACCCTGACCCCCTTTCTCATAGCCTGAAGAATAGTAATCTCTAGCCCGGTCGGGATGAGTGTTGTAGCCTCCTCTGAGGGTGGCTTTTCCTCGACCTCGTGAAGTGCCCCTCCCTCGGACAAATTCTCTACCGCCTCTAGAAGGCATGCTGCGGACTCGGTCACCTCTAGCACTGTATCGATCATAATCTCGATCCCGGTCTCGGTCTCGATGGGAAAGTTCCTCATGTCTATCCCGCCTGTCCCTGATATGTTCCTCGTCTTGCTTCTTCTGATGTGGAGCACTGTTTAGATGATGATCATCATCATCCTCACCCCTCTCTTCAAACAGATTTTCCTGCTGATGGTCCTCTTGTGTGTCTTTGGCATGCTCTACCACCTTGACATCCTCTTTCTCCCTGCTGCCATTTTGCCTGCAGACAGTAGAAACAGAAGTAAAGCCCACCTTTAACATTAACAGAATAAATAAATGAAAAACTGACATCACTGCACTTTGGACATTCCTACAAGTGCTCCATCCTTGTCTTTGGTAGCCAATGAAGAGCTGACATGCTAATAAATAATAACAAATGCAATCTGATAGAAAGTTCACCTACGTTTCCCCTTCTGTGTTTAATATTATCCCCCACACTTAATCAGTCTTCCAAGATATGGATTCTCTGTCTGTCCTACTGCACTGTCCATCTGATCCTACAGTCTTCTTCACCATGTCCACTTTATCATAAAATAGCTCACCACCTTGAGGGGCAGCAGCAGCTCATCTATCAATATGATACCTCCCGGCATCTGATTGTCCTGGATAGAAAACCCAAGATATGCTCCTGATCCAAGTCTTATCAGATAATGCAAGCCGGGATGCAAAGAATGCCAGTGAGACTGTTACAATTAGAACACGTCTGGCTGTGCTGCTCTCAAGCCATCAGAAAGCTGCCGCTACTGCCTCAACCTCCATTCTCATACATATAAAGAAAAACATTCAAGCAAACAAAGCATGGCTATGCAAAAGGGGTTCTAGGTAAAGTAAAAAAAAAAGACCTCTTTCTTGAAAAAATCAGTAGTGCAGCGAGCATATGAGGCACATTTTTTAACAGATCAACCCCCACCCAATGATCAAAATCACACTAACCACCATTATTACCCCCTTGGACATTACCTGGTACCTATTTCAGGGTGGGTGGGATACAGGATCTATATTATTTAGAGAAAAAAAAGAGAGAGAGAGAGAGAGAGAGAGAGCAAGAGATACACTTGAGGCGGATCTGAACCCAATACCTTCAGGACGGCAGGTGATCGCTTAGCTGCTGCGGCTCTTCAAAGCTATTTATAGCTCATGGACATGCTATAAACAATGAACACTCCCACAAAAAATACTTCATCAAAAATCTCTGATCATACACTTAGTTGCATACAGGTCATAAAATAGAATGCTAGCTCAAAGTCTCTCAGGGTTCCTGACAGCTTAGTTGTGAGATCTATTAGCATGTTTTGCAGCTCTTCCAGAAGAAGATAATTTTGCAAGCTTGCAAGACATGCTCTGGGGGTCTGTTCAGCACAACCAAGAGATACAATTAGGTGAAACATTCAGACTGAATAAAGCAGAGCAGGTCAATGAAAATCACTTTTTTCACCAATTTTACCTGTCCTGCTCTTTGATCTCCCAGGCATTGGGGCGTGGCTGCTCTGGAGGTTTATTCTCTTTATCCAGGGCTGACTTCTCATCTTTGGGTACATCCTAAAAAAAATTTTTTTAATTGCGCCAGATCAATCAGAATTATATCAATTTTACATAGTGAGTTCCAGCACTTGTATATTCTTCTTTTTGCATTCACCAGCTGTAAAACTCTGAGGAAAGTTTTGGCTGTTCGTTTACTTCCGGATTTTAGTCTTTTCAGAACTTAAATTTTACTGATCTAGGGTACATGTATGCAGACTGTTGGTCCCCGCCTCTCAGGCAAATGCATTCTGACTCTAAAGGAAGCATAACATTTGGAACACAAATTAAGGAAAAACTGAGCCACAGAGAAGACTAAAATTTTTTGTTTATAACCAACTATGAACATCTTTTAGCATATTTTTACACACACAATTAACAGCTTAGCTGTTGTATGTAAAACAAACAAACACTGGCGCAGATTTTTAAAGAGGATATTTTCTATACATGAGTGTGTACAAAATTTATCGACATGCCAATCAATAGAAGGTATATCCTCTTCGCCACATCTAGATTATCTAGCCAACAGCTCTGACGTGCCACTCCCCACACATCTTCAAGTACATTATTGCGTTCATTACATCTGCATCTGTGTGAAATTGCCACCCCTTTTTTTTAGATTTCCAACTAAATGAAATAACTTAGTGACATAGAGGATATAGGCTAGATATTGCAGAATTTTCCCCTTCTTACATGGTAACCCTCTTTGCACAACCCTGGCAAAATAATGATGAGCATCGTTTAAAAAAAAAAAAAATCACAGCATACTAGGATGGGTTTTTTTTTTAAAAAGGTTTTTTATTATTATTCACAGCGCAACACCTTTCAGTACTGCAGACTCTTACAAATATTCTAGAACTGCTCCAACTGACATATCAAATTCTTTCACTGGTTATTTTATGCTTCGAACAGGGTTAAACTGTACTGTTACATCAATTTTTGTGATGGTTTTTCTGTTGCAACAATCCACACTCGACCCCGCTGTGGAAGGTGTTGAAGCTGCAACAATAAACACCTGACCCTGCTGTGGAAGGTGTTGAAGCTGCAACAATAAACACCTGACCCCGCTGTGGAAGGTGTTGAAGGTGCAACAATAAACACCTGACCCTGCTGTGGAAGGTGTTGAAGTTGCAACAATAAACACCTGACCCTGCTGTGGAAGGTGTTGAAGCTGCAACAATAAACACCTGACCCCGCTGTGGAAGGTGTTGAAGCTGCAACAATAAACACCTGACCCCGCTGTGGAAGGTGTTGAAGCTGCAACAATAAACACCTGACCCCGCTGTGGAAGGTGTTGAAGCTGCAACAATAAACACCTGACCCTGCTGTGGAAGGTGTTGAAGCTGCAACAATAAACACCTGACCCTGCTGTAGACTCATGCCCTTTCCCAGCCTATCACTGTTGTCTGAGACACTTCTGTTACCGTAGGCTGCCTGCATTCTTCAACGAATGTCCACTGGTCGATTCCTTCAAATGAAAACTGAACCAATGCTCTCTGAGCTTCTGTGGGCAGACTTTGGATCAACCTGGCCATTAACTCAACTGTCCGCGACAGAACCTATGCATCGCAGTTAGATAAGTATGTGATCTATTTATTCACTGGTGAGTATTTATCACACAATATGACATAACAGTGTTTAATGCAGGCAATTATGCATGATGCAGCACGGACGGTGCTTCTAACAGTACTTCCACTCTGGTAATATCTTCACAAATGAGAATGTTGGATTAAGAATCGAAACCATAGCACTCAGGAAACACTCAAAAGTGCTCTGTCCCCCCATCTCCAGCAGCAAGCACAGAGTTTTAATTCTGATGGCACCAGTAACAGTCTTAATTTATATTCATCTCGCCCATCCCTTGGGTTTTGAGAGCTTCAGCCAGATCCCTGGATAACTCCTCGCAACACGATTCTCCTCAGACCATAATGATCTATTTGTGCCTCTGCACTATTCACCATCTCCAAAAGCTTGGCAACACGATTCTCCTCAGACCGTAATGATCTATTTGTGCCTCTGCACTATTCACTATCTCTAAAAGCTTGTCATACATCAATTTACACCAAGTGTTGCTGAAACAGCCATTCTATCTGCCTGTTTGTTTCCAAATCACCAGCATGATCTGAAAAAAGTATTTAAAGGACGCTCACTACCCAGGACCGCAGAAGCAATATTTGCCACGCTGCATTTATAAATGAGATCTACTACAAAGTCACCCAATGACAAGCAGACTGCAAACATCACTTTAACTCACCTTGCTGCCATCCTTCTTCAAACCCTGAGACCTGTCAATGGTGCTCTCACTGGGAGACTCACTCCTCTTCTCCTTCTCTTTGTCTGAAGATACTGTAGAACTACTGGACATGTTAGAGGTGCTCCTTTTCAATGATGCTAGGACAGTTTTCGGCTGCACCGACTGTTTAGTCTCATGTGGAACTGGCGGCAGGCAGCTTGCTGCGAGTAAATCTGCCTCTGTTACAACAACAAAAAGTTTATCAGGAAAAGGTCATCTAGAACCCAAAATAACAGCTAGATTTTGCATGCCAAGCCTTCACACAAACAAAGACTCGGTAAACAGAGGTAAAGGACTCAGTAAACAGAAATGAAGGACCCAGGAAACAGGTAAAGGAACCAGTCAGGAGAGAAGAAGGGCCGGGACCAACAGAGGTAAAGGACCTGGCCAAAAGAGGTCAAGGACCCTGGCCAACAGAGGTCAAGGACCCGGCCAACAGGGGTCAAGGGCCCGGGCAACAGAGGTGAAGGGCCCGACCAACAGAGGTGAAGGGCCCGACCAACAG
Source organism: Candidula unifasciata (assembly GCA_905116865.2). Lineage (NCBI taxonomy): Eukaryota > Metazoa > Mollusca > Gastropoda > Stylommatophora > Geomitridae > Candidula > Candidula unifasciata. Next base: position 978,691 of record CAJHNH020004668.1, on the reverse strand, counting down.
AGGTGAAGGACCCAGTCAACAGGTAAAGGACCCAGTCAACAGAGGTAAAGGACCCGGTCAACAGAGGTAAAGGACCCATACAACAGAGGTTATAGACCCATACAACAGAGGTAAAGGACCCATACAGCAGAGGTAAAGGACCCATACAGCAGAGGTAAAGGACCCGGCCAATAGAAGTAAAGGACTCAGAAAACAGAAGGACCCGGTCAACAGGTAAAGGACCCGGTCAACAGGTAAAGGACCCATACAACAGAGGTAAAGGACCCATACAACAGAGGTAAAGGACCCATACAGCAGAGGTAAAGGACCCACACAACAGAGGTAAAGGACCCATACAACAGGGGTAAAGGACCTGGTCAATAGAAGTAAAGGACTCGGGAAAAAAAGAGGTAAAGGACTCAGAAAACAGAAGTAAAGGACATGGTCAACAGAGGTAAAAGACCCTTCTCAATTAACACACACCCAAAACAAATTCATTAAGGACCTATTTAAAAAATATGTCAAGGGCCAATCTAAAATGTAATGGGCACATTGTGCCAGCTTCATATTTTTACCAATCAGTACTGAGCAGGTGATGTCCCAAGATATTTACCAGTACCCATATATAACAGTCAACAAGGCCAACTTTTATTCATACCTACATTGCTATCATGAAGAATCCAACACACGCATTTATTATTGAATATTCTTTTGAAAGATTTTGAGACCTCAGCCTTCCACTGGCTTGGGAACCAGGGGTACACACATGTCATAATTGTAACTGATTCACAAAGCTTGCTGGGAAAGGTGAAGACAGGTAGGCTCCATGCAGAGTGGCAAGCATATTTTCTCCAGGTCATACCGGTGTGTTGGGAAAACAAACAGGCAGAAACACTGGACTGTTTCTGCACCACTTGGTGGTGAACTGGTGCATGACAAGCTAGGATGTTGTAAGGGTCCTTTGGGAGCAACTGAACAGTGTGAAGGCACAAACAGATCAACATGTTCTGAGAATAGTGCTGTAGAAAAGGATCAGCAGACTTGACCGACGCTCAACACTCGGGGAAAAGGTGCAGTGGATATATAATCAGACTGTGCCATCGGAATTGGAACTTGCTGCTGAAGATAGGGCCAAAGCGATTATAGGAATGTCCCGGCAATTCTCATTTCAACCCTGAAAAGTTGCACACCCATGTAGGTTTATGGGTCATGGGGACTTCAGAAATTCAGAACCTATTTATATGCAAAGAAAAAACTAATCACTCACTTTGAGAAGCTTCTCTCTGTTTAAGTTCCTCAGAGGTATAAGCTCTAAATTTTGGGGTTGGCCCTGAGCGACCATCACGTCTGTAACTTTGAGTGTATGCAATTTCTTCCTGCTCAAACGCATCCTTGTCGGTCTTTACGTTGAGTTCATCCTCGTCAAATTGGTCTATAGAGTCGTCTTTGTTCGATTCTTTGGAGAAAGATCTGCTGTGAAAATAGGATCAATGGAACAAAGTTATTAAATGGGTAAACAAAATAAAGAGGGGATTTAGATCTAAATCCTTTGCTGCTTTTATAAAGAGATACATTTGGGTGACAGTAGTTAAGCTGAAACCCCAGCCTCTATCTGTCTAGTCTGCTATTTCTTGTAAACATGCTTCTAGAGTCCTTTTATGTATAAATGACACACAGAAAATGAGTTTAATCAGCCGCATTCACAGTATAATTAGTTTAACTGGATAACAAAACAAGAGACAGGACAAAGTGTTGCTAGGAAGCAAACACGCACACACATATACCACTGCATTAAAATAAACTGTAAGCAAAAGTAAAAACGTCATGTAATGTTCTACAGTGTGAGTTCAGGAGTTGTCTAAGTCTTAGGAAAGTGGCATACAATTGAGCGTCATTACCAGATGACAGAAAATGACAAGGTTGGTAGACAGACAAAGATGTCAAATTCAGACAGACAGACAGACAGACAGACTCATAAACTCACTCCAGTTCCCAATCAGCAGGGTCTTTACTGCTGCTGCGGTCAGATTTATGGTCCTCTTTATCGCCACCTTTACTGTACTCATCAAATGGATCTTTCTGCTGGGCAGTGGGTTTCTGCTCAACGTCTTTGAAGTCCCTTACCTCCGTCAGTCTGGTTATAGTCTTCATCTCGTTCACGGTGCTCATATTCCCTAGAAGACAGATCACATTTATAAGCACATTATAATAACATCAGAATTTAATGTTTCTTTTATATTTCTGCTTGTCTGTGGTGACACAGACATTATATTATAGAGAATAACGCGGATATACTGTCCAGGATGTGTAAAGTACAAGGGAATGAAAGAGCAAATTTTCTGGCTACAAAAGTGATAGCTTCAGGAACACATGTACTGGACAAAGGAGATATTCTGAAGATAACGACCTAATTTTGACAGAAAACACCAGATCAGATTAAATAACACGTGCAAGAATGTGTGAACGAGGAATTTAGCCCTAGATCCGGCAAGAAGGAGCGTATGGGAGGAAGAAAACGACGTGTGTATAATCAGTTTGCTAAAGGAGCTGTTAGCTTTTTACACCTTAGTATATAAAGGGCCCTATATTAACTTCACGTAAAACAAAATTCTTGTTATGTACAATGTCACATGATTCTTGCCTGGTATACAAGGAGTTCTGCACCCCCTATACCACACTCTGTTAGGCATGATCTCTCACAAAACAAAACACCAAGCCAGGAGTCAGAAGCGACAGCTTCTCTTACTCCTAGGGTTCACTGGTTGTAAATTCCAGCTGAAAGTTCTGGCTGTTCATCTTGTACACTGTACACTGGTCTCATTCCAGAACATGAGTTGTGCATCCACATCCATTCTACAGATCTGGTTTACTTGTTTGCAGAGTGTTGGTTCCTAGCATCTCAGGCAGATGTCACCCATTTCAAAGAAAAAACTCCCTAAAAGTCACCTTGTACAACATGCATGTCAGTGGGTCTATTTAATTCTCCAAAAACGGGCCCCGGAACACACACAGAAAGTAGGCTTCTTGACTTATCTAATAGAAGATAAGATACCCCACCCTCACATCAGAAAATAGAACCTAAAGTTAAGGGCATCGAGTTCATTGCACCAGGTTTTATCTAATATGGCTCAGTCAATCTCTCTCTCTCTCTGCACAACAGCTAGCTAAGAGTTGAACAAAGCACAAACTCTGCAGCTCCAGATCCAGAGAGGACATCTATGAAACTTTAGGAATTGAACAACAGTCTGTGGTACAAATCAATGACCTTCATAGCACCAGGCAAACAGCTTCACCACAAGAACCCCCCCCCCCTTTGAAAAATGAATGAACAGAAAAAAGTTTCGATAGCAATCATTGATTTGTTTGAGCAAGAAGTGATGGCTTCAACCAAAGTACATTCTGTGTATAAGATCTGACCACAGAAAATATTTACCTACAATCATATGCCACAGAAATCTGCTAAAGTAGGCTGTTAGACATTATTCTGTGCACTTCTATTACTGAAATGTAATTAAATGAGAGAACACCATCAGCAAGTGGGTGATGAAAGTAGTCATCCTGAATGATTTCAGACTTTACAATAACCATCATCTGGTGTTTGCTTCTTTATAGTCTAATTTTTTAGTGTCCACACATTATACAGGTTGTTTTTAAAGTCTACACTTCCTATGTAGAACAAATATGAAAAGCCCAAGTACATGGCGTTATCAAAAAATGTGCTTAAGAGCAAACGCCAGTAAATTATTATTTGTTTAGGCACTGAAAACATACCTTCTTTCCATCTCAAAGCCTTGATAGGATCTCTCATAGTACTGAACTCTCCTCATTTCCTCAAAATGACCTGATAAAAAAGAAGACAGCCATATTATTCTTCAAGGTCGTTACTGCTATATTCTTCTTGAAAGTCCTGGTTGCTTATCCAATTTTGTACTTTGGACTCACTGAAGAACTTGAATGTTGCTTGTGCATGTTTAACAGATCAAGTTTTAATTGTATACATCTCAGAAAGATGCACTTCAACTTCTAAGGAAACAGTTTCTAAACACACCAGGAACCAACCCTCACCCCCCCCCCCCCCCCCCCCCCCCCCTTTTTTTTCCCCCAAGGTTGATAACCTCTGCCGAGGCTGACCATGGATGTGTAGATAGCCCTGATCAATATGAGCTGTTATCTTGGTGTGCCACCATGTGTGGTTTAGGAACTCTGCATCCCACTTATGCTATCAAAAACGTATGGTCTAGTATCTCAGCTTCAGAATATCACATCCACCTCCGGCATGTGTAGAACATGAATTGAGTCATGGTGTGGGTTGGCAAATTCACAAAATATGAAAAATACTGATCTACTGCATCTGATTCTTGGGCAGAAAGAGATGAAAAACTCGGAAAATCAGAGTGCACGTTAAATATTTGGTAGCAGTTGGAAATTGTAACGGTTAGGCATAGGTTTCATTTCAAAATTATAACTCCTTGTGTGGGTTCTGAGGTTCCATTTTGCACACACATACCACAAAAATGCCTAAAATGGAAAAAAATTATGGAGGTGTTTCCTTCCAAACTAGGGTGAGTCTGAGAGGTCGGGAATCAACAGTCTATGCACAAATAAGTTAAAACAATAAAACAGGAATGTGTTAACAAAACTCAAGCTCTGGAATCAGAGCGCAGTCTACAAGTGGATAAACAAAGGGAACTTTTCACCAGTTTACATCGGGTGAATGTTAACAAAAACATCAGAAAAGCTTTCCACAAAACAATAATAATGACACGTGTAAGGTATATCAAGTACAGTAGAGGACCATTTGTAAACTGTCAGCAAATCTAGCTAAAAAAATTCTTTAAAAGATCAATTGGAAATGTGGATACATACACCTTTGTATTCTCACCAGTGCTGCTGCAAAGTTCATGCATGGCGATTCTCCTGCATGCAATGCAAATCAACTTTTACCAAGAACAAACCAACTGATTAAGTTTTTTTTAGCTTCAGGAGCACTGATGTTAATTAATCAAGCCTTATGTCACAGTGGTTAGTGCACAGTTACACCCAGACCAGGTCATGGATCCTGCTTGATTGTGAGGGTGCTGAATGTAGCCACATTGTGGGCAAACCTACTTTGAAACTGAGTTTTAACAACTTTCTGGAACCATACAACTGATAGATTAGATTTTGGGGGGGGGATTGATTAATCAAAGGGGGGGGGGTGTGCGCGCGCACGAGAGAGAGAGAGGGGGGGGGGTGTGTGTTGTGCGCGCGCGAGAGAGAGAGAGAGAGAGAGAGAGAGAGAGAGAGAGAGAGAGAGAGAGAGAGAGAGAGAGAGAGAGAGAGAGAGAGAGAGAGAGAGAGAGAGAGAGAGAGAGAAAGAGAGAGATATCATGTGGCAAACTTGTTTGACCCCCTTAAAACCATATCTATTGGAATACTGTGCTCCTACCTGAGTGCGGAGGATATCCCCTCTCCATCCATGCAGAACGAGGGTCAAGCCTGTCATATGGCTCTGCATGTCTAGATTCGGAGTCTTGTCCTTCACTTCCCGACCCATGGCCCTCATTGTGCCTTCTTGGTACGGGAGGCCCATACACTGGATAAAACAAATTAATGCAATGGTTAATAACTACACATGACACTATAGCACCTGGAAAAAACAACATATTTCAATATTGAATCAATCGCTGATTCTTTACACAGCGTCCTTTCTTCGTGACATGTCTGAAAGTCTCTCTTTCTCCAGCCCAGTGTATTTTCATAGTCATCTTTAATGTCCAGTAGCCACCTTTGGAGGTGAGCCTCTGCTTCTTTATCAGGAAACTGCACCCGCCATCACCGGTCTCTTCAAACCACTTTGGCACTGGACGTGGCCAAAATACTCTCGATCTTTTCAGACAGGCTGCTGTTTTTGAGTCAATTCTCTTCCGCGTTCAGGTCATGCAGGATGTTGGGAGTTTTTTCTTCTTCTTGGTGCAAGGTAGCTAAGACTTTCTCACAGGAGCCGATGCATGATTTCAAAATGTTAAGTTTAACTCACTTGCAGGTGTTGTTAACCAATACAAACACCTGAAATTACTACTTAATGACGCAGTATACCCACATAATGGTATAGAAATCTGAAATAACTACATCACAGTACTGACATCTGAAATAACTGCAACACATAATGGAAATCTGAAATAATAACAACACATAAAACTAAGGATACATGAAAACAACTGTACAACACACTAAGGACATCTGAAATAATTACCACACATCACACTAAGGATACATGAAATAACTTTACAACACATCATACTATGGACATCTCAAGAAAGAAAGAAAAAACTACATATGACAGACATCTGAAATAATTACTACACACCATACTAAGTATTCATGAAATAACTTTACATTATATCTCACTATGAGACTTCTGAAAAAACTTTACTCAACAACACACTATGAACTTATCTTTATGTGCATGTGGTCACTGAACAACGTCCTTCATACATACCTTGCATGTCAAGAGGTGGTCGTGGGCCATATCGAGGGTCCATGTGGAAGTGTGGTGGCATCCCTGCCCACATCCTTGGGTCATACTGTCCGTAGTGAGGGGGAGGGGGACCCTGGCCGGATCGGAACCCACGTGACATGGGAGGTCCCGGTGGATGGCCAGAGGGTACACCACTGCCAGGGCTGGGCGGCTGCTTCTGATGCTGCTCTTGTTGCAGCGCTGGTTCCTGCAGTTTCTGAAAACGTGGAGGCACATTCCGAGGATAGGCTCTAATATCGGCTTGGTCATTCTGTGGAATATTAGGAAATTGGTGGCATAGATGTTTCCCAAATAAGAACAGGTTATGTTGACCCAAATAAGAACAGGTTATGTTGACCCAAATAAAAACAGGTTATTTTGACTGAAGATGCATTTAATAATTTCCTTGTATTAGCTAGTGAAATCAACTAATGGTGATTTAGCAGAGATCATTTTGCATTTATTTTGACACTAAAAAATCTGTTAAAAATACATTTATCAACATTAATTACTTCTTTCTAAACTTAGATATATGAAGGCAATATTCAATAAACACAGACGGGGTGAAGTATTTAGGTGAAATGCATTTATCAGGGCGTGAAAACAGTATATTGTGACTCACACCATGACCCCTTCTACTGAAGCTTACAGAAAATGTTTAGGACAATTTGGATTTTAAGAGACTATTCGGCTTATAACATACATATTATAAATATGAACACTAGAAGGACACAGTTTAATACAATATTCTTGCAGATGCTATGCTATAAGTGCCAAACAGGAACATTGTCTTCAGAAGACAGGAAAAAGTCACGACAGAAAAATGTTTACATATCATGCTAGGTGTAACAAGGAAAGATCATTTTAGAAACGATATCAAGTCAGCACAGAACCAATACTGAATCAGCAGACAACAGATCAAATGATTTGGTCATGTAGTGAGATTGACAAAAGACGGGGCACCAGAGAGAGCAATGCTATACAGATGTAGCGGTAACACAGCCAGAGGTCGACCACTCAGAAAAGGCACTGCAGAAATATCAAGGTCACTGAAAAGTACTATAGACGAAGCAAACAAAAAGACTGTTCCATTTCAGAGTCCTTTTCTTGTCCTGACGCTGCGAGTCATTCCGAGAGTAGAGATAAAGAAACACATATTTTGATGATTAATTTGACAACTGCTACTGTGTCTGTCTAAAATATTTCTTAACAATTTAGATGTGGCAGAAAAACAAGGAGATCATTACCTGAGCAGAGTATGTACTGCTGTTGGGTGGTTTGTTTATCTGTAGAGGTTCCCTGATGTCTCGGTCACTGGACTCGCTTGTACCCCTGCTGTCTCTGCCCTCTGTATCACTCTCCTTTACCTAATCACACAAAACATAATTGTTGTCTCTGTCAACAACACTATGCATTACACCAACAACCATTACATGATCAGTCAATGTATGTATATGTAACATTCACGTGATTACATTTTAAAATAAAAAATATATAGTGCCTGTACCATGCAAAGCATGGACAACAAGAAGGCATGCTGAGAAACATCTAATAACAGGAGTGATGAGGTTTCTTGAGGAAACATTCACAGAATATTGTGGACTAAAAGAGAGTCCACTAAGAAAAATGAAAACTGTAAACTGATCAGCGAAATGACACATAGGCAGTCAAGATTTACGGACATCATATGTAAGGTAAAATGTAAATATGAAAACTTGGTGACAACACGTGAACTTGATGGCAAAATAGCAGAAAACAAGAATGTGGATGGATGTGCATGTGTGGGAGTGCACTGTATTACATAAATTGCATCAAAACAGAGAGAGATGGAAGAGAGAGAACACATTGTAAATAGAAAGTAAAAAAGTAAAGAGCCGTTTTCCCACATTCAGGCGTATTAGGCATACATGGCTAGATCTAAACTGTATAGACCAGCTGGCATTCAGTGGGTGATTTTTACCTGGTACTCCCATTTAAGGCTGGTTCCATCATGGTAGGGAAGGTAATTAGGTAAGTTTGTTTCTTTAGTCAGGCTCTGCCAGGACATGAACCCAACAACGCAAGCGATAGTTTAGCTGCTTCACTATGGCAGCTAACATTATAAAAAGGCGCTGTGCCAATTATGCATTTGGAAATCCAAGTTGAGGTTATTTCCCCAGCTTCCAGTCGACTCTGCCGTCGCTGTCTATTTCTATATTTCAAGAATATCATCCCACCCACCCCCTTTTATTTCCCACGTATTCAGTGCCTTCAAGATACAAGTTGTTGCCTAAGAGTTTTCCAGGTTTTAAGGCCCACTACAAGTCCTGACAATACTATACTTCAAGTGATCCCAGCAAAATTGAAACAAAACTTACATCACTTTTCTTCCTTGTGCGCTCGTCCAACTGTCGCAGTTTTTCTGCTGCTGCCGCCTTCTGCTCCAAATCCTTCCTCTTTTCACTTTCCTCACGCCTCAGTCTGGCCCTCTCAACTGCATTGTTGATTTCTCCTTCATTCACTCTCCGCTTGAACCGCCACACCTCATCATCATCTTCAGACCCCTTACTGGGTGGAACAGCATTCGGGCTTGATGTTGTCGGAGGTGGAGGTGATGGACCATACCCACGCTAAAAATAAACAAAGATTTTTATTTTATTTATAATTACTAAAAACAATCTTTCAAATATGAGAACACCAACAGTAAGTGGGTGGTAAAGGTGGTCATCCTGAATGATTTCTGACACTACAATAACCATTTTAAATATGATAACACCATCAGTAAGTGGGTGATGAAAGTAGTCATCCTGAATGATTTCAGACATTACAAGAACCATCATCTGGTGTTCCTTAACATAATTACCCAACTCAAACAATCAACCAGCTACTTTTATCTTTCAGTAACCGATAACTACTATCTGCTTACTTGGGTTAACCTATATTTGTAATTCTGGACTCACCCGAATCCTAAATTAATTAACATCAAGTGTTTTATAGCTATCAGCTTTTTAAAAAATGTTTTACTAGGCAGCAACAATCCATATTTATTTAACAACCATAGAAAAGAGAATACAGCCAGAAATAGGTGACAGGTGATAACAATAGTCCATCCTAGTTAATTTAAAACATTACAATAAACTTCAACTGGTGTCTCTCTGTATCAAACTTACTATCAGCTACTCATACATTACACCTAATAACCTGAGACAAGCAGCCAAAAAAATTTAACAGAATATCAGTCAGTGGGTGATGAAGGTAGTCATCCTGAATGATTTCAGACATTACAATAACCATCATCTGGTACCTTCCCTAATGCAAAACAGTATTAACTATGCACAAACTGAAGCACAAAGCTACCAGAATTCTGTGTAATAAATTAACGTCAGGACAGGTCAAGAAATGTCTTTAGGAGACAGAAGACAAAGGTATCTGAGCGTGTCAACATGGTTAAACCCCTAATTTAATCTAGGTGTTTCTATGAGGCAATAATAAATGAGAGAACACCATCAGTAAGTGGGTGATGAAAGTAGTCATCCTGAAAGTTTTCAGACATTACAATAACCATCATCTGGTGTCTGCTTCCAGATACAAGACTTCATTAATTTCTCTAAGCTGAAATATATTGCTACTTCGTACACTGTTAATTAAGCCCAACAGTCAAGAAAATGTATAAGTGATCCTGGCACTAATTTTAATTTCACACAGGATATACTGTGCTTAATGTAATTTACTGTATGCTCTGCTTATTAAATTTATTTTAAAAGAAATAGCTCTACATTAAAAAAAAATCTTGTACAAGAATGTAATCACGACTTTGCTGAAATCTGATGTATTTAGAGCTTAAACCCAGCTATAAACCATCCACAATGTGCAACAGCCCCTTTTAGGAGCAAACTCAGAAGAAATACCTTCTCAAACAATTATCCAAAAGGTTTTGCAAAGTAGGCTTATACAGATGTTCCCAAAGATTTATATTCTGCCTTTATCCAGTTACAAACAAGGAACCATCATTCTCTAAGGGTGTCAATACGGCAATGTAATTTCACACATCTTTCAGGATGTTATAACTTTCAGTGAGAGGGCACTATCAGTAAGTGGATGATGAAAATAGTCATCCCTAATGATTTCAGACTTTACAATAACCATTTTAGTTGTGTGTTTTTCTGTCCCTGGACAGGTTGCCAGACAAGGCTTCAACAAATTACCAAACTGAAAAAAGTAGTGCATGTTTCTTAAGTGTTTTGATGAATCACATTTCTCAAGAAACCAGCTCACACTGAGACGCTTATTCTGTTTCTAAGAATGGATCGTCAATTCATGGATGTCACTATGGATTTTAAATGTTCTTCCCAACAGCCAACAACTTTCAGGAAGCAAAAACCATCAGCAAGTGGGTGATGAAAGTAGTCATCCTAAATGATTTCAGACATTACAATAACCATCATCTGGTGTTTGCTGCTAAGACTGCTTAAAAACAAAAAACAAAACATCCTATCAACATGTTTACAAGCACCTAACACTTCCTTTCCATCACAAGGAATCTGTTTCTATTGCAATTCAATTTTCTGCAGATCTGCTTGTTCCTTAGTTATCGGCTTAGATAGCCTCGCATTAGGACAGCAACAATCCAGACAACATAAATCCAGACAAGATGGTTTTTCTATAGCTAAGGCCACTGTAAAGTCACTAAGACAGATAAAGGTTCTCTAAAGAAAGCTAGCGAAAGTTATTTTATCCACAGAATGTCACTGGGTTAACAATGTTCTGTCAAACACTGCATGAATGAAGACACCATCAGTAAGTGGGTGATGAAAGTAGTCATCCTGAAACATTTCAGACATTAAAAGAACCATCATCTGGTGTGCTTCCATACAAGGCTTCAAATGTTCAAGCTGAAAAAAGTACTGTGTCTGTGAGCATATGTGTAGAAGTAGTGAAAAAAAAACAGTGCTTAAAATGCCTTCGTAAATACTTATTCCTGCCCTATCATAATATATGTGATGCAAATACAGCTGATTGACACAAGATTTTATTTGATGCAAACACAAGAGACTTTATGTGATGCAAATATAGCTATTGAACAAGAGATTTTAGTGCATATGAAGATGTTTCCAAAAATAAAAGCTTATACATAGATATTTCTCTAATTCCTAACTAGGAAGGGGGAGGGGGGAGAACTATTCCCCCAGGACTTGTTACTTCACAAACCTTCCTAACAGCTAATAACTTTCAGGAAGCGAAAACCATCAGCAAGTGGGTGATGAAAGTAGTCATCCTAAATGATTTCAGACATTACAATAACCATCATCTGGTACCTTCCCTAATGCAAAACAGTATTAACTATGCACAAACTGAAGCACAAAGCTACCAGAATTCTGTGTAATAAATTAACGTCAGGACAGGTCAAGAAATGTCTTTAGGAAACAGAAGACAAAGGTATCTGAGCGTGTCAACATGGTTAAACCCCTAATTTAATCTAGGGGTTTCTAAAAGGCAATAATAAATGAGAGAACACCATCAGTAAGTGGGTGATGAAAGTAGTCATCCTGAAAGTTTTCAGACATTACAATAACCATCATCTGGTGTCTGCTTCCAGATACAAGACTTTATTAATTTCTCTAAGCTGAAATATATTGCTACTTCGTACACTGTTAATTAAGCCCAACAGTCAAGAAAATGTATAAGTGATCCTGGCACTAATTTTAATTTCACACAGGATATACTGTGCTTAATGTAATTTACTGTATGCTCTGCTTATTAAATTTATTTTAAAAGAAATAGCTCTACATTAAAAAAAATCTTGTACAAGAATGTAATAACGACTTTGCTGAAATCTGATGTATTTAGAGCTTAAACCCAGCTATAAACCATCCACAATGTGCAACAGCCCCTTTTAGGAGCAAACTCAGAAGAAATACCTTCTCAAACAATTATCCAAAAGGTTTTGCAAAGTAGGCTTATACAGATGTTCCCAAAGATTTATATTCTGCCTTTATCCAGTTACAAACAAGGAACCATCATTCTCTAAGGGTGTCAATACGGCAATGTAATTTCACACATCTTTCAGGATGTTATAACTTTCAGTGAGAGGGCACTATCAGTAAGTGGATGATGAAAATAGTCATCCCTAATGATTTCAGACTTTACAATAACCATTTTAGTTGTGTGTGTTTTTCTGTCCCTGGACAGGTTGCCAGACAAGGCTTCAACAAATTACCAAACTGAAAAAAGTAGTGCATGTTTCTTAAGTGTTTTGATGAATCACATTTCTCAAGAAACCAGCTCACACTGAGACGCTTATTCTGTTTCTAAGAATGGATCGTCAATTCATGGATGTCACTATGGATTTTAAATGTTCTTCCCAACAGCCAACAACTTTCAGGAAGCAAAAACCATCAGCAAGTGGGTGATGAAAGTAGTCATCCTAAATGATTTCAGACATTACAATAACCATCATCTGGTGTTTGCTGCTAAGACTGCTTAAAACAAAAAACAAAACATCCTATCAACATGTTTACAAGCACCTAACACTTCCTTTCCATCACAAGGAATCTGTTTCTATTGCAATTCAATTTTCTGCAGATCTGCTTGTTCCTTAGTTATCGGCTTAGATAGCCTCGCATTAGGACAGCAACAATCCAGACAACATAAATCCAGACAAGATGGTTTTTCTATAGCTAAGGCCACTGTAAAGTCACTAAGACAGATAAAGGTTCTCTAAAGAAAGCTAGCGAAAGTTATTTTATCCACAGAATGTCACTGGGTTAACAATGTTCTGTCAAACACTGCATGAATGAAGACACCATCAGTAAGTGGGTGATGAAAGTAGTCATCCTGAAACATTTCAGACATTAAAAGAACCATCATCTGGTGTGCTTCCATACAAGGCTTCAAATGTTCAAGCTGAAAAAAGTACTGTGTCTGTGAGCATATGTGTAGAAGTAGTGAAAAAAACCAGTGCTTAAAATGCCTTCGTAAATACTTATTCCTGCCCTATCATAATATATGTGATGCAAATACAGCTGATTGACACAAGATTTTATTTGATGCAAACACAAGAGACTTTATGTGATGCAAATATAGCTATTGAACAAGAGATTTTAGTGCATATGAAGATGTTTCCAAAAATAAAAGCTTATACATAGATATTTCTCTAATTCCTAACTAGGAAGGGGGAGGGGGGAGAACTATTCCCCCAGGACTTGTTACTTCACAAACCTTCCTAACAGCTAATAACTTTCAGGAAGCGAAAACCATCAGCAAGTGGGTGATGAAAGTAGTCATCCTAAATGATTTCAGACATTACAATAACCATCATCTGGTACCTTCCCTAATGCAAAACAGTATTAACTATGCACAAACTGAAGCACAAAGCTACCAGAATTCTGTGTAATAAATTAACGTTAGGACAGGTCAAGAAATGTCTTTAGGAAACAGAAGACAAAGGTATCTGAGCGTGTCAACATGGTTAAACCCCTAATTTAATCTAGGGGTTTCTAAAAGGCAATAATAAATGAGAGAACACCATCAGTAAGTGGGTGATGAAAGTAGTCATCCTGAAAGTTTTCAGACATTACAATAACCATCATCTGGTGTCTGCTTCCAGATACAAGACTTCATTAATTTCTCTAAGCTGAAATATATTGCTACTTCGTACACTGTTAATTAAGCCCAACAGTCAAGAAAATGTATAAGTGATCCTGGCACTAATTTTAATTTCACACAGGATATACTGTGCTTAATGTAATTTACTGTATGCTCTGCTTATTAAATTTATTTTAAAAGAAATAGCTCTACATTAAAAAAAATCTTGTACAAGAATGTAATCACGACTTTGCTGAAATCTGATGTATTTAGAGCTTAAACCCAGCTATAAACCATCCACAATGTGCAACAGCCCCTTTTAGGAGCAAACTCAGAAGAAATACCTTCTCAAACAATTATCCAAAAGGTTTTGCAAAGTAGGCTTATACAGATGTTCCCAAAGATTTATATTCTGCCTTTATCCAGTTACAAACAAGGAACCATCATTCTCTAAGGGTGTCAATACGGCAATGTAATTTCACACATCTTTCAGGATGTTATAACTTTCAGTGAGAGGGCACTATCAGTAAGTGGATGATGAAAATAGTCATCCCTAATGATTTCAGACTTTACAATAACCATTTTAGTTGTGTGTGTTTTTCTGTCCCTGGACAGGTTGCCAGACAAGGCTTCAACAAATTACCAACCTGAAAAAAGTAGTGCATGTTTCTCAAGTGTTTTGATGAATCACATTTCTCAAGAAACCAGCTCACACTGAGACGCTTATTCTGTTTCTAAGAATGGATCGTCAATTCATGGATGTCACTATGGATTTTAAATGTTCTTCCCAACAGCCAACAACTTTCAGGAAGCAAAAACCATCAGCAAGTGGGTGATGAAAGTAGTCATCCTAAATGATTTCAGACATTACAATAACCATCATCTGGTGTTTGCTGCTAAGACTGCTTAAAACAAAAAACAATCATCCTATCAACATGTCTGCAAGCACCTAACACTTCCTTTCCATTGACAGATTTTTTAATTTTTTTTTTTTTTTTTTTTTTTTTTTGCAATTTTCTGCAGATCTGCTTGTTCCTTAGTTATTTTATCTGCTTCGACAGCCTCACATTAGGACAGCGACAATCCAGACAACATAAATGCAGACAACAAGATGGTTTTTCTATAGCTAAGGCCACTTTTAAGTCGCTAAGACAGACAAAGGTACTTTAAAGAAAGCTAGCAAAAGTTATTTTATTCACAGAATGTCACTTGGTTAACAATATGGTTTCCTCTACATCAATGTACTGTCAAACACTGCATGAAAGAAGACACCATCAGTAAGTGGGTGATGAAAGTAGTCATCCTGAAACATTTCAGACATTACAAGAACCATCATCTGGTGTGCTTCCATACAAGGCTTTATAGAATTTTCAAGCTGAAAGAAGTACTGTGTCTGTGTGCATATGTGTAGATGTAGTTAAAAGAAGAACCAGTGCTTAAAATGCCTTCACAAATACTTATTCCTGCCCTATCATAATATATGTGATGCAAATACAAGAGATTTTATGTGATGCAAATACAAGAGATTTTATGTGATGCAAATACAAGAGATTTTATATGATGCAAATACAGCTATTGAACTAGAGATTTTAGTGCACATAAGGATGTTTCCAAAAATAAAAGCTTATACATAGATATTTCTCCAGTTCCTAACTGAAAGGGGGGGAGGGGGGAGGGGGGTGGGGGTTCTCCGAGAACTTTCTCAAAACCTTCCTAACAGCTAATAACTTTCAGGAAGCTAAAACCATCAGCAAGTGGGTGATGAAAGTAGTCATCCTAAATGATTTCAGACATTACAATAACCATCATCTGGTACCTTCCCTTATGTAAAACAGTATTAACTATGGACAAACTGAACCACAAACATACCAGAATTCTGTGCAATAAATTAATGTCAGGACAGGTCAAGGAATGTCTTTAGGAGACAGAAGACAAAGGCATCTGAGCGTGTCAACATAGTTAAACCCCTAATTTAATCTAGGGGTTTCTAAAAGGCAATAATAAACGAGAGAACACCATCAGTAAGTGGGTGATGAAAGTAGTCATCCTGAAAGTTTTCAGACATTACAAAAACCATCATCTGGTGTCTGCTACAATACCAAGACTTCAATTTTTCAAAACAGGCTAGTAATTTGTGCATCTGTTTATGTGGTTTCAGTGGAGTTTGTGAAGGGTTAACCGCATGCATTTACACTCTACGCAAAGAATCATCAGTACCTGACATGCCTTTCCAGAAAATTATACAGGCTATTTTTAACAACTCATGTTATGATGCATACAAGGTTGTTTAGATAGATAGTTATAATATGCACGAAGTTGTTTAAATAGAAATGATACAAAGTTGTTTAGATAATTATGATACATACAAAGTTGTTTAAATAGATACATATGATACAAATTTGTTTAAAAAGATAGTTATGATGCATAAAGATATGATTTCTAGATAGCAATCATACATATAGTGGCACTTTCCCTGATAAGAAAAACTATAGGCACAGTTTTAACATTTTATTTGAAGGATCCCAAAGTCCCCAAGGCTATTAACACAATAATCATGAAGTATATCAATACAGGCGGTAGGTAAAAGCCATCAGAAAGAACACCATCAGTAAGTGGATGATGAAAGTCATCCTGAATTATTTCATACATTACAAGAACCATTATCTAGTGTGGGACTGCCATACAAGGCTTCATCAAATTATCAAGCTGAAGAAAGTAGTGCCAACACAAGTGTGTGTGAATGTGAAAAGAATGATAAAAGATTTTAAAACTGTCCAAAATAATTATCCATGCTGTTTCATATGCTAGAATGCATACACAGTAGATGATTCGCAAGACAGTTCGATACATATACACATTTCTGAAGTGTTTTGATAAATATCACCCCCCCCCCCCCCCCCCCAAAAAAGGTTAACATTGAGATACTTATTCTGTTTCTAAAGAGGGATCATACTGCTGCAAGGATGTGAGCATAGACTTTAAAAAAAAATGTTTTTCCCAAAGCCATCCCAACAGTCAACAGGTTTTAGTAAGCAAAAACCATCAGTAAGTGGGTGATGAAAGTAGTCATCCTGAATGATTTCAGACATTACAATAACCATCATCTGGTGTTTGCTGCTAAAACCAAAAAAAACAATCATCCTATCAACAAGTTTACAAGCACCTAACACTTCCTTTCCATCGCAAGGAATCTGTTTTTATTGCAATTTAATTGTCTGTAGACCTGCTTGTTTCTTAAATTTTATCTACTCAGACAGCCTCGCATTAAGACAGCGACAATCCAGACATGTTTTGTTTTTTTCAATAGCTGAAACCAATGTAGAGTCATTAAGACAGATACAGGTCCTCTACAGAATACTAGCAAAAATCATTTAGAGAATCTCACTGGTTAACACTGGTTTCCTCTAGTCCAGTAATGTCAAATACTGCGTGAAAGAAAACACCATCAGTAAGTGGGTGATGAAAGTAGTCATCCTGAAACAGTTCAGACATTACAAGAACCATCATCTGGTGTCCTTCCATACAAGGCTTCATCCAATCCTCAGGCTGAAAGAAGTAGTGTCTGTATGCATATGTGCAAAAACAGTGAAAAGAATAACTAGTGTTTTAAATGCCTTCGCAAATACTTATTCCTGCCCTTTTATAATACAAATACTGAATCCTGCCCTTTTATAATATATGTGATGCACATAACCATCATCTAATACCTTCCCTAATGCAAAACATTATTAATTATGTACAAAATAAACCACCAACCTACCAGAATTCTGTGCAATAAATTATTGTCAGGACAGGTGAAGAATGTCCTTAGGAGACAGAAGATAAACAAAAGTATCAACAAGGCTAAATAAACCACCAATTTATTCTTTGTGTTTCTATGAAGAGGCAATAATAAATGAGATAACACCATCAGTAAGTGGGTGATAAAAGTAGTCATCCTGAATATTTCAGACATTACAAAAACCATCATCTGGTGTCTGCTACAATACCAAGACTTCAATTTCTCAAAACAGGCTAGTAATCTGTGTATCTGTTGATGTGGTTTCAGTGGAGTTTGTGAAAGGTTAACCGCATGCATATACACTCTATGCAAAGAATTATCAGTACCTGACATGCCTTCCCAGACAGTTAAGCAGGCTATTTTTCACAACTTATTTTGAGGCATACAACCATGTTTAAATAGACAGTTATGATACAAAGTTGTTAAAATAGTTATGATGCATAAAGAAACAATTCCTACAAAGCAATCATGCATATAATGGCACTTTTCTTGACAAGAATGACTATGGGTACATTTTTACAGTTTCTAAGAAGGATCCTAAAGTCCCCAAGGCTATTAACACAATAATCATGCAGTATGTCACTACAGGTGGTAGAAGCCAAAAGCGAGAACACCATCAGTAAGTGGGTGATGAAAGTAGTCATCCTGAATGATTTCAGACATTACAATAACCATCATCTGGTGTTTGCTACCATGCGAGGCTTCAGACAGAAACAAGTATTGTGTCTGCATGCATGTGTAAACAGGTATTTAAAAAATAATAATCAAGGCTTAAAATGCCTTCTAAATAAATTAGCCTTACTTACTGTGACATATGTTGCAATAATATATATGTTTGGCAAAAGATTTTGACGCATACAGAAACATTTCCAAAGACAAAGGCTCAAACTGAGACAATTCTCTAGTTTCTAAGTAGAGATTATCATTCTCCAAGGATGTCAGCAGCAACTTTAACTGTTACTTCCCAAACTACCCCAACAACTCACAACTTTTAGGAAGAGGACAGCCAGCAGTAAGTGGGTGATGAAAGTAGTCATCCAAATAAACTTCAGACATTACAATTACCAATATTTGGTACACACCCTGTGCCTAACTGTATTAACTACTCAAACATTAAACCTGGTGACCTGAGACAATAACAAAAAAAGTGAGAACATCAGTAAGTGGGTGATGAAAGTAGTCATCCTGAATGATTTCAGACATTACAATAACCATCATCTGGTGTTTACTACAACACAAGGCTTCAATTCCTTGAAAGAATAACTAGTAATTTGTGTGTGTGTGCATGAATGCTTGTGTATGTAACTCTAGTAGTATTTGTGAGTGAGTGGGTAACCACATGTACATATGCAAAGAATCATCGGTACTCGAAATGTCTTCCTAAACAGTAATGCAGGCTATTCTTCTGTAATGATGCATACATTACAAGGTTGTTTAACAAAACAGTTCTGATGCATAGACCTATGATTTTCCAGATAGCAGCCATACATACAATGGCATTTCTCTAGACAACTAAGACTCAGATTAGGGGACAGTTCTCCGGTTTCTAACTAGGGTTCAACATTCTCAAGGGTATCAACACAGTAATCATTCAGTATGTGACTATTCTATTCCAAGGTGGTAGAAGCCAAAAGCGAGAACACCATCAGTAAGTGGGTGATGAAAGTAGTCATCCTGAATGATTTCAGACATTACAAAAACCATCATCTGGTGTTTACTACAATACAAGACTTCAATTTCTCAAAATACAAACTGTTAACATATGTGTGTGCATGAATGATGACTGGCATGTATGTGGTTCTAGTGATATTTGTAAGTAGGTTAACTGCATGCACATGTGCAAAGAATTAAAAGGAACTGAAATGCCTCTCTAGACAGTTGTAAAGGCTATTTTTCACAACACAGGTAACAAAGCATGCAAGGTTGTTGAAGAAAACAGTTCTGATGCATAGACCCATGATTTCCCAGAAATCAGTCACACATATAATGACAGTTCACCAGACAACTAAGACTCAGATCAGGGGACATTTCACCAGTTTCTAACAAGGGTTCAACACACTCAATGGGTATCAACACAGTAATCATTCAGTATGTCACTATACTATTCCAAGGTGGTAGAAGCCATAAGTAAGAACAACATCAGTAAGTGGGTGATGTAAGGTCATCCTGAATGATTTCAGACATTACAATAACCATCATCTGGTGCCTACACCATGAAAACAGAATCAACTATGCACAAACTTGACCATCAACCTACCAGAATTCTTTTTAATAAATTAACGTCTTGACAGGTCAAAGAATGTCTTCAGTAGACAGAAGACAAAGGTATCTGAACATGTCAACATCGTTCAACCACTAATTCTATGTGTTTCTACAATGAGGCAATAATAAATGAGAAAACACCATCAGTAAGTGGGTGATGAAAGTAGTCATCCTGAAAGTTTTCAGACATTACAATAACCATCATCCGGTGTCTGCTACAATACCAATATTTCAATTTCTCAAAACAGAGACAAGTAATCAGTGCATCTGATTACATGGTTCTAATGGTTTTTGTGACTAGGTGGAATGCATGCATATATGCAATGAATTATCAACATCTGACATGCCTTCCTAGAAAGTTATGCAGCCTTTTTTCTAAACTCATAATACATACAAAGTTGTTTATAAATAACCATCAGAAAGTGGGTGATGAAAGTAGTCATCCTGAATGATTTCAGACATTACAAAAACCATCATCTCGTGTCTGCTACCACACAAGACTTCAATTCCTTAAAACACAAATTAGTAGCTTGTGTGTGTGCACATGAATGCTTGGCATGTATTTGTGGTTCTAATGGCGTTTGAGTGAGTGAGTGGGTAACCACACACACATATGCAAAGAACTACCAGTACCCGAAACTAGGGTTCAACATTCTCAATGGGTATCAACACAGTAATCATTCAGTATGTCACTAATCTATTCCAAGGTGGTAGAAGCCAAAAGCTAGAACACTATCAGCAAGTGGGTGATGAAAGTAGTCATCCTGAACGATTTCAGACATTACAAAAACCATCATCTGGTGCCTACCCCATGAAAACAATATCGACTATGCACAAACTTAACCACCAACCTACCAGAATTCTGTGTAATAAATTAACGTCTTGACAGGTCAAGAAATGTCTTAAGGAGACAGAAGACAAAGGTATCTGAGCATGTTGACATGGTTGAACCCCTAATGTAATCTTGGTCTTTCTATGATGAGGCAATAATCAATGAGAGAACACCATCAGTAAGTGGGTGATGAAAGTAGTCATCCTTAATCCTGAATGATTTCAGACATTACAATAACCATCATCTGGTGTCTGCTACCATATAAGATACTAATTCAAGAGATTTATGTACTTTTTGTAGACTGAATATCTACTTGAACAATTTTTCTAGGTAAGAAATTAACAGCCAGTTGATCAGCTCAACAAATGATTAAAATAAAGGCAATAAAAAATGTCCATAAGAACAGAAGTGGTGCCGCAGTGAATACCACAAAGTTGTGTGCCTCAAAAATAAAGGCTGGTCAAAACCTTGAGCAATTCTACCTTTTGTCGCACTTTAAACATGAAGATGCTCCTCAAACATGACAAAAATGAGATTTTGGTTTAGACGACAGATCAACAAGGGTAGTGCAAAGAATCTCAGCGCAGTGCACAAACTCCATAGCATCGGCGAGGATCCTGAAATACTTCGGGTAGATTTTTTTAGAGACCAGGGGGGTATTCCTAAGGCCCACGTGAAAAATCCCAGCCTTCACCAAGGCTTGAACCCAGGACCTCCAGCACGAGGCAGACGTCATTCCTCAAGACCACACAGCACCCCTTATTTTATATTATAAAAACGAATTGGAGATAACATGAAAAATGTGGTTCTGAGACTAAGATTAATAAGTCTGTCAGAAATATACAGACTAGAAAACAGGTTCTACATTAGATCTGGAGTGAGACAGGGGTGCGTTTTATCACCACTACTGTTCATCACATACATTGACCAAATTTACAAATCAGCTTACATAAGCAAGGGGGAACAACATCAGAGAATTACTAAATGAATTGCTTTTTGCCGATGACTATGCAATCATAGCACCATCAGCAGTACAGTTACAAGAACATATTAATAGACTCTGCTCAGGATGCGATAACTACGATGTGAAGATCAACACAGACAAACCAGAAGTGATGACATTCTCCAGATAAGGAAGAACCACCAATATCAAAAGTGATGAACACCAATTAAAGCAGGCAAAGGATTTCACATATCTGGAAAGCATTTTCTCAGAAGGCGAAAGAATGAATAAAGAAATCCAACAAAGATGCAAAATAAAGCCAATCAAGTTTTCGGCCAAATGGCACCAATTCTGAAAAGCAAGCATGTGAATATGAACACTAAAAGAACAGTTTAACACAATATCCCAACACAGTATTCTTACCAACGCTCTGCTATCAGTGTCAAACATGGACACTGTCTTCAGAAGACAGAAGGACAATAGTCACCGCCAGAAATGTTTACGTACTATGCTAGGTGTAATGAGGAAAGAATGACTTAGAAATTAGGATATCAGGAAGAGAATCGGCACAGAACCAATACTGAAGTTAAGAGGTAGACAAAAATGGTTTGGCCATGTAAACATTGGCAGCAGACAGGACACCACAGAGAGCAATGTTATACAGACAGTGGTAACAGACCTAGAGGTCGAGCGCGCAGAAAATGGATCACAAAAATATCAGAAGATTTCTTCTTACCCTGTTGCCACGAGGCATTCCAGGAGAAGAAAAAAAAAAGGAACTAAACTCAAAGCATGACTCCAACAAACAAGTCTCACTGAAAGCCACATTCAGATATGGGGCATCTAAGCATGTCTTAAAAGACTAGACGTGGAACAAAAAAGCATGCCTTACAAAACTTGCTACATGCTGATGTGGAGTAACAAAGCATGCCGTACAAGACTTGCAACATGCTGATGTGGAGTAACAAAGCATGCCGTACAAGACTTGCAACATGCTGATGTGGGGTAACAAAGCACCTCTTACTATACTTGCAACATGCTGATGTGAGGTAACAAAGCACCTCTTACAAGAATTGCAAAAAGCTGATGTGGGGTAACAAATCACCTCTTACAAGACTTGCAACATGCTGATGAGGGTTAACAAATCACCTCTTACAAGACTTGCAACATGCCGATGTGGGATAACAAATCATCTTTTACATGACTTGCAACATGCTGATGTGGGGTAACAAAGCACCTCTTCCAACAATGAACCAAAGGATCAGGATGTGGAGGGCTCAGGCATACCTCAAAATATGTGCTGATAAGAAACACCCACTGCATCAAGCGCTTTTTAGTGAAAAGGGCGACAGACTGAAGAGGGGAAAATCGTGGCTAGGTCGGGCAGAAGATATTAGGCAAAAAATATGCAGCCTAACCGACATCATACCTGGTGCAGAATGGATACCTGTGCCTCAGGCGTTTATTTGTACATTTTCCTGTATTGTCACACTCAACAGGCGATGTAGAGAAGAGAATCCTGTTGCTGTTAATGCAGAGGTCAACGCTCTCATCGATGAAAATTCAGACGAAGCAGATGCACTAATCCATACAGACGGATCCGTTATACGCCAAAGAAGAAGCGCATGGGCATTTACAGCACGCTCAGCGGGCAGAACAGTCAAAGAAGCCAACGGCGCCTTCTCCATGACAACCAGCAGCATGACGATGGAGGTGATGGCAGTGACGCAAGCGTTTGCCTGGCTTGAAACACAAAAATACACCCGCATATGTATACTCAGTGATTCAATGAGTATGATCCGGAGGGTTCAGGCAGGTTCAGTGCGAAGACAATGGCTTGAATCAATTCAGAAGTCCACTGTGCGAGGAGTCACCTTTATTTTTGTTCCGGGAGACGCAGGCGTCGATGGAAATGAAAGAGCTGACAGGTTGGCTGGATCCGCTATCACTACCGACGGTCGGCCTATAAATCATGCTGATATTATCAATGCCCTCTGGGAAATGGGAAGGATAGAGGACTTTGGTGGAGGTGAATCCACATCACTCGCCAGAATGGCAGACTTGGGAATTAAGATCGGCACAGCAAAAAACGAGACGCACACCGGACACGTCAGAAGACTTGTTAATCAAAATTAGAACTGGTACTATTAGCCATCGGACGTTGGGGTTCATACTGAGGGGAGGATCTGAGCACCTATGGACATGTCCGGAGTGCAATGATGATAACCCAACTAACTAACTAACAAAGCACCTCTTACAAGACCTGCAAACATGCAGATATGTAGCAGCAAAGCATGTTTTGCCACACAAAGAAATCTATACCAAAGCTTAGAATAAGATCACAGCCGAGGCACAGTCTCTGACAAAGACACAACATATACAAAGCATGCCATACATACCATCTGCATTGGTGGTGGTAATCTGAACGCATAAGGTGGGGCTCCTCTTGGAACCATGAAATCATATGGGCGCATGTGTGGTGGCCAACCACGCTGAAAATAAAGCATGGCTGGTACAAGCTCATTGGAGTTATAAATACACACATGCTCCACACATCTGAGTTATCAAAGTTGTTTACAATCACCATCAGTTGGGATTTGATATCACAGAAGATCAAACATGTCTAAGTAAGCATCATGTAGTGACATTGCTGTTTGTGGGAAAACATATTTTGCAGATAATAATATAAAACTATGGTAGACTAAAAACAGCCATCAGCAGGGGCGGGCGATTCATCTAAGTTTACTCACAGCCAAAATGTTGGAAAATGTGGATCGTCGTGGGCTAGTGGCCCGAGCCCCACCTTAGTAAGATCATAATACAACTGCCAGCTGATTTATGGGCCGCTTCTAGGCTTCCGCAGGCCAGATTCAGCCTGCTAGCCGTCAAATGGATAGCCTGACATACGTCATTAATCCAAGGCCAGCCAGTACTAAAATGTCTGCCAAGATCAGACAACTCAACCAAACTGATAACAATTACCAGCATTTGAAATGTCCTGACTGGATACAAGATAAAAATAATTATGGATCAGCCTGATGCGAAGCAACCCTGTGAACTAGGGACCAAAAATGACCACACAGCAATGAGGCTAATTCCCCATGAAACTAACCAGGAAGGCTAAACCGAGGGGAAAATGCCAGCTGAAGTCAGATATGTCGGTCAAAAAGTGCACATTTGGCAGCCATGTTGTAAATACAGACAGCGCATTTGCATCTTCAAAATGGCACATAAAAAGACAGAAACAATAACTGGTAGATGCTCAACATTATCAAAGAAAAGTTATATGATTTTATAGAGGAAACAAGTGCACAACCATACAATTTTCAACTTGGACTGCAATGAGTAGACACACCAAGCATGGAAGTCCACAAACCAGGAAACTCAGCATAAATTGGATCAACATATTATTTGAAGGGACAGAGACTTCAATCACCTCAAATACGACCACAGAGCTGGATACCGTAAATTTTATTACCTTAATACATATGATTACAATCGAAACATCCCGGCTAATAAAATGTTATAGCAGCCTGAAGAGGGCAGTAAAATAAAGAGAGCAAACAAGAGTACTGTCACAGTAACATGATAAATGACCGTCTGAAGGCAATCAAAACTAATATGTCAAAGCTAATGATCACCATCAGTCCAAATCTGTTATCACAAAAGATCAAACATGTCTAAGTAAGCATCACCTGGTGAAATCATTCCTTGAAGCAAGAGACCTAATTACTTATATTCAGAGGCACCCTATCTTCATTACTTGATTTGCACAAAAAAAGCAACATGTTTTACCCTGGCTTCCTAAAGGTGATGTTATATGATGCTTCACTACCCTTATAATTAGTTGCGAAACCTTTACAGGACATTACAGAACCAACATCAACTTTTTCATTATTTTTTGCTGTTGTGGTTTTTATAGGCACATTTTACGTTTAGTCGTTTGCCGCCGCCTTCTGAGCAGTCGGTTCTTGGTACAACTGTGCCAAATAGCCAAACATTATCAAGCGTCTTTGCAACTCCTAAGCCACAGAGGCTCACTATACAGCGAAACAAAGTCATAGAAAAAAATGAAATTGTTCTCTGGTGGATTCTGGCTCACTGGGGTATACCGGGAAATGAGTTAGCGAAAACTTGCAAAAAATGGAACAGAGGAAAAACAATGCACCCATCCATTGTCTTTACCAGAAATCAGAACACTTATCAAGGAAAATACAAGGAACTGTGGAGAGAACAAACTAACAGTAAACATCCACAAGACCCCACCAGCAGACTCAACAGAAAGCATCATACGACAATTTTCTGTCTATGAACAGGACACTGCAGACTCAACTAACACATACATAAAATAAAGATTCTACAGTCCCTACAGTGTGCCTGTCAAACAGGACCACAAACTAGGTATGTGCACCACAAACATCTGAGCACATTCTGCAGACCTACAACTTTGAAAAGACACTTGGCCTCATGAGCAAAGTGTGCAGAGCAAGCTATGGGAAAACATGAAGGACCTGCTACTGAGATGCAAGTTCACAGAGGCAACCAACCTGATGGTCTGATTTGAGCATAGTAACCGAACGCAAACAAGAATTCCCGAGCTTGGTATTCTAAGGCAGAGCACAACAAGCTAGTGTCTACAAATGACCACCATCAGACCAGAATTGTTATCACAGAAGATCAAACATGTCTAAGTAAGCATCACTTGGTGAAATCATTGCCAGCCAGTCAGTCAAAGACTTTTTTTTTTATTGGCAGTGGTGGATTTGTCATATGATGTGAGGCTCATATTATTTATTACAGAGCAACTGGCACCGAAGAGGTCAAGACGTCAACATCATGTAAGCCACCTTTACTTCCCAGGATATAAGCTGGTGGCCGCTTCAGGCTGTCAAACTGGCAGCCTAGGTCAATTCTAGGGTGAAACATCATCATCATGGCGTTTTGAAACCAAGACCCTTGAGCCGGCAGCTGAGCATTGAGACAGTGCCACCGCAGCTTGTAGCAAAAGACAACTTTCCAAGAAACGGTTTAAAGTACAGGATGAGACATACAATGTTTACCAGTTGTCAAAATGTGATATCTACATAAGTACGCCATTGAGTACTACGGAGCTTTCATAGTTTAAAAAAAAAAAAAAAACTACCAAGGCAATGCCTTCTTGCCCCAGTGAAAGAATGCAGAAAAGCACAGTACAATTTCAGACAAGAATCAAGTACATATGAGCAGAGAAAACAGCATATGAACAGAGAAAACAGTAGCAGAATAAGTTTTAAAATTGCATATCCTTGACAGGTTGTTCACACCAAGTGCAGCATCTGTTCACTAGCAATTGTAGGTTCAGTAGTTTTTAACTAAACAGCTGACACTGCTACTGCTGCCAGTTTTCTACTGAATGAGTTAGGGTGACATTTTTGCTTCTGGCTGAAAATGTTATGGCCACATTTAAATGAGACTATTGCATATTGAAGAAGGTAGGATATTGAAGAAGGTAGGATGAGTTTCTTAACTGACCATCACTGTGGATGAAATGCTTACTATCATAACCTCCATTTTTGCCTACCCCAAGTCCAGATGGGTGCAAGGCTAGTTCTCCCCCCCCCCCACCCCAATGTAAAACAATCTTAATGCACAGATGGATACATGATAATCAAAAAGGCTGCAGAGGACATAATCAAATGGAGGAATAGAATATGCCCATTGTGATGTATAAAATTCACACATACACACACACACATACACAATTATCGTAGCTAACTCTGCCAGAAGATTTCATGATGTCCGGGGTAACAAGGTCAGGGGACCATGCGTAGAGAGTGAAATAAAATCAGAGTACTGAGCCATCCCTGCTAATGAATACACCCCACTTGCAAGCCGATACATTAAAAAGACTAAAATGACCACCATCAGACAAAACTGTTATCACGGGTAATCAAACATGTCTAAGAAAGCATCACCTGGTGAAATCATCAGAGAGACACTTTTAACAATATCCACACTGGCATGTGACTATATTTCCATGTACCGATACACCAGTAGTGAACTAACACTTTCTCAAGAAGTCTACATTCTTTCTTCCACTCCATGACAATGTTAGTGGTTTCAACAATAGTCTAGCTATTTTATTTCTAAGAAAACTAACGAGTGCAATTAATAAAATTTCAAAAGAATATGTTTTTCTTTGCGTTTATCGACTGCATTTTCATCAATATCTCCACATTTACTAACTGTAAACTCAGGCAGAAAGTTCTGTCTGCCTGGCCACATTCAGACTTTAGTCTTGTTCGAGAAACAGTGTTGCATGGAAATCTTTTTTACAGATGTGGCTTTTCTGTATGCAGACTGTTTATTCCTTCCGAGGCAGATGTACTCCATTTCAAGGATCCCTCCCCTGCCCGATAAGTCAACTCCTATGACATGCATGTTGGGGAGGCTGTAGGTCTATTCTTGTTCTCCACACAATGGGACCCCGGAACCCATATAGAGGAAAAAGAAAGCGTACACACAACAGGTCATGAAGTAGATACAAACAAAGCAATGCAGTTTGAGTTCAAGTGTCACAAAAACTATTCCTGGGACCGTCTAAGCGTTGCGCAATATGTATCAAAGGAAAGATTGTGATATAACTGGTCAAGTTACTACAACTTTTGGGGGGAGGGACGCCGCACAGTGTCCTGTCAAAATGGTCAAACTGTCTGCCACAAAAAAGGTTGAGTGAGTCACTTGGATAAAAGGTTTTATAAATAAATGGGACTGCCGAGTTTGTACTTTGTGCAGCCCTCTCAGCAGGTATCTCACTGACAGACGGAGCCATGTAGCATAAAACCTGATGCAATAAATAAAGCCAATTCCCTCCACTTTAACATGGTGTGAAAATATCAGACTTTAAGAGCATAAGCCACCCTCTCTACACATTTCATATAAGACAAAGTCTGTGTTGACACACCATCAGGCAAGTGCTATCACCAACGATCAAACATGTCTAAGTAAGCATCATGTGGTGTACAGAGGACAACTGACTGGGTACAGAGTCTGCAAATACACTTATCACTGATCAGGGATCCCAGTGGCCGAGTTATCAAGCCATTTGGCTCATGCTCTGAAGGCTGCCCATTTGTGCGTTTCTACGGAGAGAAACTGTCATATGGGATCAAACCTAGTGCAATGAAGTAGACTTCAACAGTTAACTCTTTGCTTGCTGCTGAAGATAGGGACTGAGCACTTATGGGAGTGTCCCGAGTGCTATGATCTTGATTCCTAACTCAACATTTAATTGTAACAGGGTGCAACATTCATCAGCTCTACAAACAACAAAACTATAAACAAAAAAAAGACAACCTGATAATACACTTGATAAGCTACAGAAGTCCACTCTCAACACCATCAGACAAAAGTGTTATCACAAGTGATCAAACATGTCTAAGTTAACATCACATGGTGTGCATAGTACAGTAAAATATTAGGGACACTATCTGATGCCACTGGCACTCAATACTGGACACTGTCACTCAATACTGGACACTGGCACTCAATACAGGACACTGGCACTCAATACTGGACTCTGTTTTACAGATCAATCGGCGCTTGGTGGGTGATATGATCAACAGCAGACCAGCTAGCTGCCTTTACTGCCCATAACATGGTGTTATCAAGTTAAATAAAAACTAAGTGCTGGAGTACACCTATTTACTGATCATGCTGATGTTCTGCTGCCCTTGGAAGCCCTAAAGAAGAACCCTATCATTCTATTCAAGCAAAAAAACAGTATCTTTAGGCTGAGATGAAGATTTAGGACTAAATGGTTAATGCTGTCGCCACGGACTGTGCAGGTAAGGACCCTAGTTTTGTTCTCTGCAGAAAATACCCATAATCTTACAACAGAGGGTTTAAACCTGGCTGGGAGCCCAGCGTTCTTAACCATCAACCAGCCGCTCCTCAGTAACCAACCTAAATGTTGGAACAGATGTATGTAAACCTTAAATTGTTAAAGTGATCAAAAATATCCCACATCATGGTTTTGTTACCAATGATAGCCGCAATGTTCCAAGGTTCTAGGTTTTAACAGCTTCTTTGGTCCTCAACCAATATCACATGCACCTCATCCCAGGTCCTCATATTTCAACTCTCTCATCTACTTTTTTTTTTCTGCCTTTATTCCTTTCACCCTGTGGGTTTCATGAGGGGGGAAAATCCACTAAATAACAATAATATGTTTCAGTACATATGCACTGAGCTGAAAGACATGGTTACATCCTCTAAAACATAATTTGCCTCTACAGTATACCAGAATCAGCCTGGGACACACCGCTCAGTACTGAAGCTAGAGAAGGCCAGACAAGTTCTGCAACATGCTCACTGTGGAGATGGTACTGTGTTACGTTCAAAGAAAAATGTCTAAACTCACTCCAATCTTCACCATTTAAAAATGGTTAGAACGCCTGTGTTGTAGTTCACAGCTAGGATGTGATATGTGCACCTTTCAGCCCAATATATCTGATTACAGCAAATCTGAGAGTCACTTTGTATGACATGCTTGATAAGTGGCAGTAGGCCTAATCCTTCTTCTTTGACATGGGTCAATGCAATCCATAAAAGGCTCAGACCAACCAATGTGAGATCTCTTCTGGGTAAAAATTAACCAAAAGATCCTTCTCCACGCCTTGGAGCGTGTTGGGCATATAGGGCTAGACCTATATTTTATAGACTAATCTGTTGATCAACATCCTGTCCATCCCACAGGACTTCACCTGGTACCCATTCAACCTTTCTGGGTGTAAATCACATTAATGCAATTGCACCGAACCTAAGAGTTAAATTACATTCTACAACAGTAGATGCCCCCATTACCCCCTAGACTATTCTAGCAAGTTTGAATAAAAAAAAGCCAAGCTTACAGCGTCCATGCCAGGATGAGGTGGTAGGGGGCCTCCTCTGTAATGTGGCGGGGGCATGCCGTGCGACCAGCCTTCACGCATGTGATGAGATGACTGCTCCTCCTGAAACAAGAACATTATACAGATCTATTTTTAGTGCTATACTTAATTTTCAAAATAAATAACAGAACAGGCATTTATGTAAGCTTCCTTGTGTGGGGGAGAATTCCCATTATATGCCCCTGCCTTCCCTTGAGGGCTGACCAGTCTACACGCAGCTACCCTAGATGGATTCTCCTGGGATAACATCTGTAGATTAAGGGATGAATGTTAAATTAAGAATCGACATCACAGAACCCCCATTAGCTCTCCGTCCCCATCTTCAGCAGCGAGCGAAAGAGTTCCAATTCTTACGGCACCAGTAACAATTAAGGGATAAAGAAGACGCTAAACAAATACATAAATCAGCATCATGTCCCACAAAACTATCCGAGAAGGCTAACTCGGTGAACAAATGCCTGATAAAGCCGGAAGTGACACTCAAAAGGCCTAATTACGTTACTCGAAAGAATGAAAAGGAAAATAAGAACAGAACAGCCAGGCTAAAATTAATCAGGGCTGTCACCACAATAAAGGCTGGTTGCAAGAGAGCTATCTCCAACAGTCTTGTCTTGGTAGTACACTCTATCAAATAATTATATTTAAACTGAAAACACAGTTGCCATATCTACAGGACATTCAAAATAAGGGACCCAGAAAAGTCTCCATTAGGATAGGCACCACAGAATACTGAATACACACTAAAATGTTCCCTTCGTGAAATAAAGGCATCCCAGGTCTGGCCCCAAAGGCACTTCGGTTGAAGTGCCTTTGCAGTAGTATCAGCTGAAGATGTAGCACAGCCTACATGGAGCCCTGTGATGTTCTAACACTTGTTTCACTTAACAACTCTTGCCTTTCTCTAGGCTTTTAATAATAGTAGTCTTTTAATTTGGCTTAAATATTTCAAGGCACCTTCCCCACCCCCCCCCCCTTTTTTTTATATATATTTTCTGCATCAACTCACTTTTCATTCCCAATCTCTGTCAAAATCTCTGACTTTACTGCCAACTTGAGTGTGATACACGATGTCCCCAAAATCATTACAGTGTTAGCCAGAAGTTTAAGACCACCTACTCATACTAAACAAATGATATTTCAACGCTATGATGACTGTAGTGACTGCCTTAAAACAGCAGTGGATGAGATACTCTGTAACAGTATAGGCAAAATCAGTATTTACTAAGCGGTCTTAAACTTTTTAGCCAACATTGTGTTAGCAAAGTTTTTACTATCAAAGAGAGACAAGATTCAATGAATAACAACATTAAAATCAAGACACAGAATACTGAAACTCATACCTTATTGTTCTCTTCCTTCTGATCCTTGTCCTTGTTAGAATCTGATTCTTTCTTGTTGAGGCTCTCTTCTGGGGGCCTTCGTCTCTCATCTCTGCGAGATCTGTCCCTGCAGATATTAGCATAAATGTAAAAAAAATAACTGCCCGCAAAAGGTACAGCACTAAACTATGGACTTCTTTCATTCAACAATGTTAATCTGTCACCATATGCTTGTTATCTGATCTTGTCTTGACATTTATGGCAACCATCACAATTTTCTTCTGCTATTTATGTTAATCACCCACAGCACTTTAAACATTCAAATTAAACTCCACCTTAAATGATTCCTCAGTATTATTTGTTGCCGGGCAACATGGATCAGACACACATATTATTCACAAGCTTTTCCCCCTCCTGTGGCTCTGGATGCTGTGGTTATTGTAGAATTTAACTGTAGGCATTATATGGCTTTTCCCACTGCGACAGCTTTTCTTTGTGGCCTAAGAACAGCACCAATTCCCCCAGTGTCTTTTAGCAGCTTCAGGTTCCCTTTCTTCATTCGCACAATTCCAAAATGCTAATTTTTAAATCTTTAAATTCCCCATCTCTGTTGTCTTTTAAAACATATCTGTTCTACTAATGTGATAACTAACCTTGGATGTCCAGAACCCTCTTCATCATCACTAAACACCAGCTTTTCACTGAAAAACAAAAACAAAATAAAAGCATAAACATTTAATTTAGGCAAACAAATTTTAAAAAGAAAATGTTCTAACTTTAGTTTTTAATCTACCTGCTAGAAGTGGACATGTTACGACAAGAAACAAACTTTAAAACCTGGCAACAACAGGCAAACCTTATGGGGAAAAGAGTACTTGGCTTGGTACATAATTCTGGTGATCCTGTGGGATAACATATTATCATCAACTATACTTAATGGCTTAGCACAGTAGATGACCAGACACAATTATGTCGTGAATCTGTAACTTTTGTACAATCTGTTTTCTTTATCTAGAAGTTTTTCCTATCCGGTGGCCCACAAAACAGATATCAACAGCCAGACAAAACTGCAATGCTTTTATATGCTTGTAACATTTATAAATTATAATAAGAAAAATAGTCACAACAGAAACGAAATTTTTACATATTATGCAAAGCAACAATATTCAACTTTAATGGTAGACAACAGAAAAAAAGGTTTGGCCATGTAAAAAGATTAGCCGGAGCCCACAAAAGAATGATTTAATTTAAGGTATATGAAGAAACATCTGATTCCAACTGTTCACTAGATGCCTAACTAACTAGAAGTTATGACAAATCACAACACACACTCATACACACCTGTAGTCAATGTCTCCTTGTGGCCCGGCCCAGCCGCCTTCAAGTGTGTCAGATTTGAGCATTTCATCAAAATCTTTCAGTGCCTTCTCCGATACAATAGCTGGGCGATTCTTGCCATCATCAGCCTCACTCCCAAATCTATCAACAGGCATAGAATTTGGTGGGCCTCTGAATCTGAAAACAAATAAATAATATAAAAAACAAACTAGGTATGGCAAATGTCAGCATTGCAAATGCGCTCTGTAACTGCCCGATTCCAGTTGAGGGTGATCTGGCAGCAGACCATCTTGTGAATTCAACAGCGGTATCGAGAGCCGGGTGTTCAGCGACAAAGACAAACCGCTGATGCAAAATTGCTTATTAAAATCAAAACATCTAACAAATGCTTGGATTGGTTCTGCAATATCCTGTAAAGGATACAGAAAAAACATATGAATTGCAGATGACAGCTGAATTTCATCATAGATATTTACTGCACATGGATATCGCTACAAGTACTCATCTCCTCCCACAAGTAACACAAGAAGATCTTGACACAGAGCCTAGACTCTAGCACTGGGGAGGATAACTTTTGCAAACCAGAAAGAATTAGGCCCACAGCCTACCAGCTGAATAGCCGTGACATAAATCTTCTGGAGTTATGAGCATCCACACTGACGACCACACACCCACACAAATTGCAAGTAAAGAAAGATGACACCTGTAGGGTCCAAGAGTTCCCAGGTCTGATGCCCAGTATACACAGATGCCTATCTACAATAATTATATGTATACAGATTACATTTTTGTTTTATGTACAAATTTAGTAACCTGTTACAGTGTAACAGTGCTGAAAATTTATCAATTAGACGTACGGCCTTACTTACAGAACTCGCTAGAGAAGACCCCGTACTTTATTTCATACGCAGAAAGAGCATTTAGGCTGAAAGAGGCAAAGAATTTCATGTCGATAAATCAACTCCTACACAATACTGGTCACTGCTGGGCAACTGAACTAGGACCAGTCTTGACAGACAGGAGCACTAACTGCTGAGCAACTAAGGCAGCTTCAAACACACCTGAATATGAATGCTGCCCTTGCTGCTGAAGACAGGGATGGAGTGCTTATGGTAATATTCTAAGTGCTAGGATATTATTTCTTAACAAACATCATAAGGCAAGGTTAAATCTTCCCATAACTAATACTTTATTAAACAGACAAATCAAATGTGTGGGTTCCCAGGTCCATTGTGGGGGAAAAAAGAATAGACCCACTCCCTCCCCAACAAGCACGCTGAAAAAGTTGACTAATTGGGGGCTTCCTTGAAAGTCAGTCATCTGTCTGAGAGTCAAGAAACCAACAGTCTGCATACAAATAAGCAAGATCTGTAAAAAGGATGCACATGCAAAACTCGGATCCTATAACAAAGTTGAAGTCCAGAAATGTGAAAACAAGTCTTTCCATTGGGGTTTACAGCCGGTAAACTTTATAAAAAATGGCATTGTTACATAATACCTAAGGACAAATAACTTAGCCAACACAAGACTCACCTGTGGTCATGTGGGAATGGGTTGCGTGGATATCCAGGAAAGTTGGGAGGGTAGCCTGAAGGTGGCATTCTTCCATACATCTGTGGGCAGAGCAAAATTGTGTGCCATGTTAAGACGACAATCAGACTCTATGAGAGCATCATCTTAAAACACATTGGACTATCTTGTGTAAATGCCTGTCTATGCGATGGCAGTAGGGATTTCAGCAACAGAATAAACAAGTTTTTTTTTTTCAAGGTTTAGGAAGCTGACCCATATTTTTCTCTGACATTCAGCCTACAATCTCCAGCTATTCACCAATGAGCTGCGACTCACATCAAACATGTTTAAAACCAATTAAAATGAAGAACTATGAATATTCTTCTTTGTTCACTGGTTGTAAGCTTCTGCTGAAAATCCTGGTTGTTCGTCCATCTGGACGTTGGTTTCGTGCCAGGGCCTCAGTTTTGTATTTACATCCGTTTTACTGGCTTATTTATGTGCAGTTGGCTGTACCTTGTCACTCAGGCAGATGCACTCCGACTTCGAAGGAAGCCCCAAATTAGTCAACTTCTGCGACATGCTTGTTAGGCAGACAGTGGCTCTATTCTTGCTTTTCCCACAATGGGGTCCCGAAACCCACACAGGCATTAATACTGAACATAGGAGCAATTCCAATTACACATTTAATTAATTCACTGTCCTATTAGAAGAGTAGCTGGCCGATTGGTTGAGGGAACTGTGGGCTCTGATGCGGGAGTCCCAGGTTTGAATCTTCAGTAAGGTTGTGATTCTTTTCCAGCCAGGGACAATTAAAATTCTAACCCAGTCTGAGGCTACAGAACTAGCCATGAGGCTCTAAATCCCCAGGCGCAAAGACCCCCTGGTTATACACAGCAAAGGTGGTGTACGTTGGCAGTAATAGCAGAATATGTCCTGCAAAATTTGTACACACAGGCTGTAAGGGCATTTTTTGGGGGGGAGGGGGGCAGAACTGCACATTACACAGATAAATGATTACAAACATAAAATCACCCACATGTGAACTCAACACTTACATAAGGTGGCAGCATTCCCCTGTACTGTGGAGGTGGCATAGCCATGGGAGGTCCCATAGGCAGAGATCCACGTGGAGGTCCATGTCCTGAACCAGGACGCAGCGATGGTGGCGGAGGTTGGGCAGGCAAATCAGCCCCCAGTCCCGCTGCAGCACCGCTGCCACCGGACATCAGGGGGCCATTCACTTGTGTTTCTGTCTGATTCAAGCTGGAGGAACTGGATGCAGGCTCTTCTGGTTTGGGTTGTGGCAATGCACGCCCGCCGCCCTCTCGCCAACTTGCAACATCTGATGAGAGATGAATGCACATCATAACTAGATCAACTGAGGCATGTCACACATGTCAGAACTCACCTGACATTCCCCATTCTTAAGAATTTGCGCTTCGCATACAGATTTTGAAAGGAGAAAGGTGTTCCCTACAACACAGCTCACGGGTAGATGGTACTTTGGCACTGAGTTGGAACAGGAAGGACAGTCAGTTCTTTCATAATATCCTACCCCCAGATGACATCACAGGACAGTCCACCTATAGAATTGTATTCCCAAACTTGAGTGTGGCATGCACATCCACTTATCAGTATTAAGTCGAATGGTTTCTTGCCTCTCAGGCAGATGCGGTCCGACTTCAAAGGAAGGTCCCAATTAGTTTACTCTTACGACATGCTTGCTGGGGTGGCAGTTGGTCTACTCGTTTACCCTACAATGAGGACTCGGAACTCAGCAGAACCATAATGATAGCAGACTAGACAAAACATTACTGCAGCATCCATACACATACATAAAAACAAATCAAGCTCACCATCCATACACTGAATCTAAGATGATTGCTACCATCAGACAAGATTTGATATCACAGAAGATCAAACATGTCTAAGTAAGCATCACTTGGTAAAATCATCTCTGTAACTGGATAGTCTGAGTTGAAAGCATCCAAGTTATATAAAACGTATAACGTAAATCAACTGATCACCCAGATCATGTTGTGCTGTCCTTAGCTAACCTACATCAGATGTAAATCACTCCACCCTAGTCACACAAAGACAAGTCACTTAAGTGGCCTGACGTGTTTAGTGTTTATTTTTAAATGCATACTACATGGAAGGTAAAGGGCAACAGCCACTAGCCAACGCAAAGTAAAGATATTAGGCAATCTCAAAATAACTGATCACTCCCCCCCCCACCCGGGTTTCTAAGCTTCATTTGAGAGAGAGAGAAAAAATAGACCCCCTTCTAAAACATACTATAAAAGTCAGCTAATTAGAGGTGCTTCCTTCTAAGAGTGCATCAACCAGAGAGGCTAGGAACTAACGGTCTCATCTACCTGAGAGGCAAGGAACTAACGGTCTGCAAACAAATAAGCCAGATCTATGAAATAAAAAGTGCATGCAAAACTCAAGTTCTGGGTCAAGACCAAAGTCCATGATTGGATGAACAATCAGAATGTTCTGCCAGAGTTTACAGCTAAGAAGAAGAAGAATGAAATACCAATGAGATAGAAGTACTGTAATGTATGAACGATCTAATTAAGTATCGTAACATATGAACGAAGAAACTATAAGCTCACTCTGTGGTCGCAAACTTGGCCCTGGTCCATATGGAATATCCTTGACGACCTCTTCCTTTTTGATAGTCTGTACTGGTTCTTTGTGTTTTTCTTCTTGAGCCAAACTTGGAAACTCCTCTTGAAACAGCGACGATCGATGGCCAACCAAACCCACTGTAAAATCAACAAATAAGTTAGTTTCCATACATTTTATGCAGCAACTACGTACAACATAAATCATGTCCCCTTATTAGTTCACCTATGTATTTAATTTTCTGTTTTTCACCTCCCTCTAATTTCTTTTACCCAGTGAGTCTCTCTGCAAGGACATTCTACAGCGTTTCCCGCAAAATAAGACAACAGCTTTTTTTAAGGTGTTTTTTTGTGTGTTGAAAATCTATTTTCATGTACAAAATAATTTATTAGAATACAGACATATCATCTTTTAGAACACGGGTCATTACTCTCCAAATCCTGACTTGAACAATCTTGGGACTATTTCCTGTAAGACCACATGTTCCAGTCGCTAAGCAATAGAGCTTTCCCTAAATTAACATTTCTTGCTCATGTAGCCTGTTTGTGGTGCATTGGCAACAATGACCTCAGCGTTTAGCTCCAAAACATTTAAGGGGTAGGTATTATTTTTCAGAGAAACGCAGAAATTGTACCAACAGTCTTCAGTAATTTTTCTGTTCTCTTGATCCACTAAAATGTCTCTTTCTTTGCATGCTCCCTTCTGACTGAATCAATCACAAAAGTTACACTGCTTCATTTACAAAACATACACAATGTAGAGAACTGGAACGATGTTCGAACCAACTTACCTTTCTGAACACCCCCAGTAACACTGTTCCATGACCTCGCTCCAACATTGCTTTGTGCCCCAGCTGAGGCGCTGCTCTGAAATGTAAAAAAGTGCCATAATGAGCACATTAAAAAACAAGCAACAACTTCAAGACAAGAGGTGCTTTTATAGTACAGACAAGAAATTAAACCGACTTAACAACAAACATAAAAAAACTTTCTGTATTTATCATCAAATCAGTAATGAATGGGATACAAAGAAACATGAACAATAATAAGTTTTGTTTTTTTTCAAACATGAAATAACTCCTTCTCTTCCACCTTTTACCTCATCGAAGTGTCGGGGGAGATGTAATGTTCGTTGATGAGCTCTGTCAAGAGCACTATTAAGACTGATTTTCATTTCTGCAAGGCTGTTCCTAATGAAATAACTAAGTGCAGAAAGTCCAATTAAAATTTGTTTGACAGTATCACTGATGCAGAGCTTTCGGTATAAACTGGACAGCAATTAATTTTTGTCCCTTAGCTGAGAACTAGCGGAAAGTTCAGGTCGTTTTTTTTTAACTTTTAGACATTGGTCTTGTTCAAAAATTTCTGTTTTGTATGCATGCCCTCTTTACAGATGTGATTTATTTGTATGGGGACTGTTGGTTCCTGGCTTCTCAGGCAGATGTATCCAACTTCAAAGTAACATCTTTAAAAAGTCACCTTTACTGTGTGCTTGTTAGAGGGCAAAGGGTCTATTTTCTCCCAAACCTCCCTAAATGGAGCTGCGGAACCAACACACACAGCCAATTTTTAAACAAGAGAACACCATCAGTAAGTGGGTGATGAAAGTAGTCATCCTGAATTATTTCAGACATTACAATAACCATCATCTGGTGTGTTTGCTGCCAGAATTACTTAAAACTAAACCAGCCTACCAGTGGTTATGCCACCACTAGACAGCAAAGATACAATTCTAGACTAGATATGTCACCTTGCCAGGTGCCTGCTGCTGCGGCTGCACTTGCGACTGTGGAGCTGTGCCCTGCTGCTGCTGCGGCGACGGCTGCGGAGCTCCACCACCACTGCTCTCTTTCTTCTCGTCCTTCGACACCCATCCTGCAAAATAGTGGTATTAATACATAATTTTTAAAAATATAATTTACAACAAACTAAATAGTAGTAAGTTAAAAGCAATGAAGGGATGTAGAGGTGCTGACCCAGTCACTGTGGTGTACAACAAACTAGTCTAAAAGCTATCTATACCTTTCTGTGGTCATCCTTGCAACAGGTTTCCTACCTAAGACCTGGACACAGCAGAATCAGTTTCTTTCAATGTTGGAGTCCATTTGTTTGAAAGGCAACCAATTAAAGCTATCTTCAAGGATATGTAATAATGTGGCATAGTAAAAGTAAACAGATCTTTTCTAAACTTTCAGACATAGGGGGTATATAAGACTAGACATTTTTTTTATAGACCAAATGGCACTGGGTGAGTGATGTGGTCAGCATCATGCTGGCCACCTTCACTTCCCATTATTTTACCTGGTTCCCCACGCAAGGCTAGGTCGACCTAGGAGCAAAGTTCATTTCTGTAAAAAGATCGGGCCCCCATCAGGTCCGTCGATCTGTAGGTGAGCGTCTAGATTTCGGTGGATCCCATAATATAGCATAGGGTTTTTTTTTAATTTAAATTTTTATAAACTAGAAAACGAACACACTTTTAATGAAACAGTCATAACATTTAATGGAAGATGAACTCTGGAAACAAGAATTCTTCTAGTCTTTTCCTAGAATAAAAACAAAATCATCTACAGAAGGATATAAACAGCTGTGAGATGCAAGTGTTAAAGAGCTGTGAAAAAAAAGCCTAAACTGAAATGTGAAACATGAAAAAAGGTGAGAAAAACTTAGCAGCAGAAATATAGTTTCTGTGGAAAATCTGATGGATGCATGATACACAGGTGAATCCATGACTACACAGGTGAATCCATGACTACACAAGTGAATCCATGACTACACCAGTGAATCCAGGATTTCAAAACAGTACAAACCTGTGCCTCCACTTGGGACAAGGCTGATATTGGGATCCTTCCCACTGTTTTCACTCTTTATGCTGGGCAAGTTGGCTGGAGGCGGCATGCGCCGGACATTGGACACTTTGCCCAAGCTCTGAAGCCCATATTGCCGAGGAACTGAAAATAAAACAATGTAAACAAACTTAGCGACAACTGCTGCAAAGGTATAAAGCCAAACATTGTGAATACACACACAAAGAATAACCTTTCATCAATCTAGGGGCATTTTACCTTTCCTGTGACAAGAAGACATATCCTTTTATTCAGTTTTTTTAAACAAAAAACAAAGGTCATACCTGCTCACTTTTGGACCAGCTCCTTTCCCCACCCCACACAAAAACATATTTTTTTTTAAAAGTCATACCTAGCGGGTCTGCTCACTTTCGGAACAAGTCCCTTTTTCTACCCAAAATTTAAAAAACAAAGGTCTGCTCACTTTCGGACCAGCCCCTTTCCCATTTCACACCAACAACAGCAACAAATTAACAAACGTATATATAGTGATTCCTGTTTATCAACACAATGCTCTGGGTTTCTTTCAGTGCGGCTACAAGGTATTAATGCTTCCCTGCCATAGCTGCATCTGGTAATCAGATAATCGCTGTATTAACTCGACAGCAAATAGGTCACCCCATTGTTGTAGTGGTTCTGTACCAAAGGAAAACAACACAGAATGCTCACCACTACCCCTTGTGGGTAACAAAATTTGACACAGTATGCAGTTTTAGCAAATCCAACAGAATGCATGTGCATTAAATGCATAATGCAGCCGTCAGAAGTGTCAACACGAATATCTCACACTAGATATGGAGTTCATCCTCAATGGAAGCAGCAGTTACAACAAAGCAGTAGTGTCCTACAAACTCTATGATAACAGGAATCTTGCCATTTTCTGGATCTTCAGTTCACAATACAAACCAGGCTGTAAAGTCAAAAAAGCACTCCAAATGAAACATGCAGCTCACAGTGTCATACCATGCACTCAACCCAGAAGCTGGGCCACGGAAGTATAATATATAAAGATACATCAAACAAATGCAAAACCCATCCTTGGCATCCCTGGATGAGCTAACATTCATAGCCAATTACTTGGCTGTCAAGAAAAAGGACCACCAGACAACAACAAGAAAAACTGCAGGACTTCACATTGAGACTTACCAGCTGACTTCTGTGTCTCGACACTCTTCCCTTTGTATAGTGTATTGATGTCTATGCTCTTGTATTTGCCTTTGTTCTTCTCCCCTTTACTGCCAGGCCCCGAAGTGGTGGACATTTTGCCAAAGCACAAACATTGAAGGGTTTATAATAGACCCTCTGAACGAACTGCAAGTATCTGTTGAAAAATTCAAGCAAAAATTATAAACATTATTAAAAACAGAAGTCTTTCCATGAGCACACAAAGAAATCTCTGCTTCCAGTTAGGGAAAGATGTAATGATTCTTTTTTGTCCTCTTGCATAAGCTTATAATTTCTTCACCCGGCTCGCTAGCGTAGTTGGCTAAACCGGACTGCGCTGTGACGGGTACAAACTCCTTGTGGTCCGAGTTCACGCCCAGGGTTAGACAGAAAAGCCACATTTTCCCCAGATTTACGGTATTTGTCATGGAATCAAGGCCGAAGAGTTGCGATATCCATAATACCGAGCCTAAGGGTTATAACAACTCATGGCTTCTGGATACTGGGAAAAAAAAATTTCAAGACATTTTCTAATGCTATAGTTTTTTGCATCATCTTCCACTGGCTGTTTACATATTTCTTCAGGGTGGCACTCTGTGCCAGCTGGTACCATGGCATTCTCGCCAGCTGGTACCATGGCATTCTCACCAGAAGGCCAAAACATTTCATCTGTTGCTCTGTAAGAAACTGTACACAGGTTTCAGTCCTTGTCTAAGATCTGAATTTTTGATAATAAATCTTCTTGTTACTCTTGCAAGTCTTTTAAAACACACTCACACATTAAAACAGGAAAAATTACAAAAGGATTAAATAATGAAAGAATAAACTGTGAACCCTGTATAAGAATAAACCAGAAAACTGGATGATGGTGATGCAATAACACTGTCCAGAGCATTAGGTTCACATGAATCCACCTCAAAACCTGCACCATTCATGCCCTGCCTGAACACCTTTGTATTGTAAAATTCTAAAAATGAGTAGAGGCCACAATGTGTTCCAGGGAGAGGCAAACTCAGGAAGGATAAAGTAAAACTGAAACAAAGGAAAAATTACTGGTTACGAATAGGTTAAAAGTTGTGGGAGAAAGATGTTTTAAAAAAAACTACATGCAAACAATGAACACTGGTCATGAAATCCGTTGCTCTAATTAATTGTGAAAGAGGTGCTATCATGAGCAACTCTTACTTATAGTGACACACACACTGCATCACTAAGAGCTGTGATTCCTATGCCTCCCCTAGCACTATCGTCTGGAGTGAAAAGGTGCCAATAACTTAACACTGTACCTTCTTTAGTTATTCATCTATTTCTGTCAAGCAGGTAAAGAAATGCACGCTTGCTTAATTAATCATTACATCCCCATATTGTAAGACGATTAAGATTAAGCACTCAATGAGTAGTAACTAAAACACTGAATGAAGTTCCACTGTTCCTATCTTTATAGCCTTCTGCAGAGTCTCAAATATTAAAGATCCACCATGTGGGTAAATCTTCTTCCCGTTCACCAGCTGTATAGTCTCAGCTCTGTTGCCATGTTGGGAAGTTCTGTTTGTTAACCCACTTCCATTTTACAGATCCAGCATACCTCGAAGCAAACTGTTGGTTTCTCACCTTTCAGGCCTGATAATTATATTATATAATACTGTTTATGTTTATTGAACGGATCGACATGGAACACGGGTGTAACCCATGAGTGCTCCATTCTACTTCACGTCTGAGTCTAAAGATTCTTAGCGCAGTGCACAAACTCCATTGCACCGGCGAGGATCCTGAAATACTTTGGGCAGGTTTTTAACTCAAATTCTTCCCGGGCAGCACCTGCACTGTTTGTTAGGCTACCCTTTTTTGATTGTTCAACTGCCAAGGTATTCTTTTACATGTGCAACAATACAAAAAGGCGTCTGATCTTACTACCCAGAGACCAGTGAAAATTACTAGAAGTCTGAAAAAATCACAGCCTTCACCGAGGTTTGAACCCGGGTCCGACTTCCAGCACTCGAGGCAGATGCCATATAAATCGAGACAACCCAGTTCCCCATCATCATTATCATGGGCCCTGCCAACTGGCGTAGGCGCTCATGCGTCTCCATTATCCATAGATCACATTCCCTGGTTGCCTGAAACAGCTCTCCTAATGATATCCCTACTTGCCATCATTTTAGCCCATCCAGCTTTATCTTTTTCGATCTGCCTCTACCCCTTTTTCCACTGATATCTCCAGTTGTCATGGAGTTCTCCAATGTCTCTCTTCTCATTACGTGGTCAACGAAGTGTCTCTTTCATTTTGTTGTTTATAGAGATCTACTTTTATTAGCCTCTTCTAGCAATCGTTGTTAGTTACACTAGCTTCTCAGCCCCCCAGATAATATTAAATATGCACTTCTCAGAAGTCTTCTGACTTCAAAGCAAACACCTCTAATGATTATTCGACTTCTACGAAATGCTTGTTTAGGGGGCAGTGGGTCTATTCTTTTCGACTTGTCCCCACATGTGGCACAGCAAAAGCACAGTGGGCCCCAGAGTGCATAGTAGTAATAGGCTAGTAGTAAGTAGACCTAATGAAACAAACTAATTTAACTGATGTAAATGTAATAATATTTAATATTAAGTTGCATGACTGGCTTCCA
Source organism: Candidula unifasciata (assembly GCA_905116865.2). Classification (NCBI taxonomy): domain Eukaryota; kingdom Metazoa; phylum Mollusca; class Gastropoda; order Stylommatophora; family Geomitridae; genus Candidula; species Candidula unifasciata. Next base: position 934,460 of record CAJHNH020004668.1, on the reverse strand, counting down.
TTCGTAGCCAAGCAAGACTACTACCGAAAAGTTAGTTGTTCAAACATTAGTTATTACAACCGGTGACAAGATCTAAAAGTTAATCTTTGAATCGTTTTTGCATCTGTGTCTAGTATGATGGACTATACTGAAAACTCCTCTTCCGCAAGTTTTATCCGAATTTCAAGAAAGTTGGAGCAGAAGCCTGCCTCTTTCCACCCACGGCGTTTCCTTGGACGTAAAACTATTTATAATACTGTTTAACGTTAACAACAAATTCATATCGGTGTATTCTATAAATTGTCTTTCAGTGAAGTAATAGTTAGTTGTCTAAAAACGCCAGGGTGAACCAGAAAATCTAGTTAAAATCAAAATGCCTAACCGCTTGAGGCTAACCTAACCTCCAGAAATTAAACTGATACCAACTTAGAAAATGCAGGAATTGTTTATTTAAAACTATACTTTGCGCTGCAAGTTACAAAGTTACTTTGGCAAACTGTGTTAATCTACACACTGCAATCTTCAACGATTTGCAATGTCATCAAAACAGATTATCAAATCTGGAATGCTGAAACTGCGATGCTGAAAAAATCCAAGCGATAGCAACAGAATTTTTTTTTTTCTTTTTGGGTCTCCTTTCACGACAAAGAACTCGGCTGGGAGGATGCACAGTATACTTACGCAGGCTCGTTCTCCTGGGTAAAATATATTCCAAGAAATTGAGAGTGCAAAATTAAATATATCTACACAGATGGCTAAGATATTTACAGATTGAAAAATGTCTTTGTGTCGGTAACTTGGTGCTACCAAAATGGCGAGCACACAAAAACTAAATATGTAAATGAGGTTGTGACGTCATGTACCCAGAATGCGTTGCATGAGAACGTTATTTAAAATGTTGAACTACTTCACTTCCTTCCTCTGGCCAGGATACCAAAAAATCAATATTATATTTTAGCGTTTTTTGATGTAGCTACATATAATACAAATACATTTCTGTGGTGTTAGAAAGTGGAAGAATGGACCTCAGTTTAAATAATGGGAAGACAGAAGTAATAGTGGTATCAAAGATATGAATTATTTCTAAATGTGTAATAAAAGTCAGTGGTGTAATTTTGGGACAACCACAGAAATTTAAGTTAGTTAGTTAGTTAGTTGGGTTATCCTCATTGCACTCCGGACATGTCCATAGGTGCTCAGATCCTCCCCTCAGTATGAACCCCAACGTCCGATGGCTAATAGTACCAGTTCTATGTTGATTAACAAGTCTTCTGGCGTAGCTGGTGTGCGTCTCGTTTTTTGCTGTGCCGATCTTAATTCCCAAGTCTGCCATTCTGGCGAGTGATGTGGATTCACTGCCACCAAAGTCCTCTATCCTTCCCATTTCTCTGAGGGCATTGATAATATCAGCATGATCCATAGGCTGACCGTCGGTAGTGATAGCGGATCCAGCCAACCTGTCAGCTCTTTCATTTCCATTGACGCCTGCGTGTCCCGGAACAAAAATAAAGGTGACTCCACGAACAGTGGACTTTTGTAATGATTCAAGCCATTGTCTTCGCACTGAACCTGCCTGAACCCTCCGGATCATACTCATTGAATCACTGAGTATACACACGCGGGTGTATTTTTGTGTTTCAAGCCAGGCAAGCGCTTGTGTCACTGCCATCACCTCCATCGTCATGCTGCTGGTTGTCATGGAGAAGGCGCCGTTGGTTTCTTTGACTGTTCTGCCCGCTGAGCGTGCTGTAAATGCCCATGCGCTTCTTCATTGGCGTATAACGGATCCGTCTGTATAGATTATTGCATCTGCTTCGTCTGAATTTTCACCGATGAGAGCGTTGACCTCTGCATTAACAGCAACAGGATTCTCTTCTCTACATCGCCTGTTGAGTGTGACAATACAGGAAAATGTACAAATAAACGCCTGAGGCACAGGTATCCATTCTGCACCAGGTATGATGTCGGTTAGGCTGCATATTTGCCTAATAACATCTTCTGCCCGACCTAGCCACGATTTCCCCCTCTTCAGTCTGTCGCCCTTTTCACTAAAAAGCGCTTGATGCAGTGGTGTTTCTTATCAGCGCATATTTTGAGATATGCCCGAGCCCTCCACATCCTGATCCTTTGGTTCATTGTTGGAAAGTCAAGTAGATACCTCATTGCTCCACAGGATGTGTCTCTAGTACATCCCAAAATAATGCGCATGGCTTCATTTTGCACCTTTTCGAGTCGTTCAATCTGGGTAGCACTGACAGTGAGGATGGCCAGAGCGTATTCAATGGGGGAAAGGAAATTTAAGTATCTGGACACATGGAAAACATCAGATGGAAGATGCATAACTGAGATAAGAAACTCAAACAGAATAGGACAGGCAAAAACTGCATTTTATCAAATGAAGAACATCTTGTGCAATATATCCTTTTCATTGAGAGTTAGAAAAAGAATTCTTGCTTGCTACATACATCCAGTTTTAACTATGGCTGTGAATCCTGGACAATCGGTAGGCAGACCAAACTTCTTCTTCTTCTTCTTCTTCTTCTTGTTCACCGGCTGTGAATTCCGGCGGTAAGTCGCGGTTGTTCGTCCAAAATGGACTTTTGGCTTTTACATTGACCTGAGTTTTGCGTGTACATCCGTTTTACTGGCTTATTTGTTTGCAGTTCTCGTTCCCCGCCTCTCCGGCAGATGTACTCCGACTTCGGAGGAAGACGTCAAGCCTATTTCTAGGTTGACTGTGGCCATTGTTTTGTGTGGGTCGAGATGTTGCCTCATTTGTGTGGTGTCCTCTTTGACTTTTAACAGGTGTGGCCCCCGGAATGTCGTCCTTAAGGCAGCTCTATGTAGAGTTTTCAGCCCTCGAGGGAAGGCAGGGGCAGATCATGGGCATTCCCCGCCATCCAAGGAGGCTTCCATAAATGCAGAGCCGACACATGATGCTCTAGTTCTGGGCTCACCCAAGGAATCGTCACGTCCTGCCCATGACTGCTAAACCTCACAACGTGTATTGAGCTTCCCGCGCTACAAGGCTGCGCTCTCCGGAGAACAGCGGGGAGCAGCCCGCAGGTCTAGGACGTTTGTGACCACACAAATAGGTACATTCTTTTTCATCTTTCGTTAGACACCTTTAACGTTGTTTCAGCTGTTCCCTTAGCACGACAGAATGGGGAAGCAAAATGCGTCAGGCGTGGCTTCACCTGTTTGGTCCCAACACTCGGGCGAGTTGGACCAGTGGATACGGACATTCGGACTTTTTCCTAATCGGTACGAATTATGATTGTTGGACTCTGAGCTTGCATGTGTGCCGTGGGGTATAACTTTGTCAGACATTATTTCCAAGCCAGCACACAACATCCATCACTCGCAATCCGAAAGCCCAGTCGCTCACAGCTCTCGCTCGCTCGCTCGCTATCGCCCGATAAAGAACGATTGCTCGTGAACTGCGGAGAAGACACGCTTGGTGTACTTTTCAGTTCACTCAACAAGCCTTGTTGACTCTGCAGGAATCGAGCTTTCGACAGCAGCCCGATCAGAGCCAATCACTGCCACAACAACCATGGCCCGAGGTAAAACTTGCCAGAAGAAGCCTCAGCCAGACCGCATCACCCGTTCAGAGCCAGCGAACGAGAAAACAACACACAGCGAGGCACCGACCTCTCCAGAAAAGTCGGAGCCGACACCGGTAGACGACCCAGTTGAGAAGCAGGGTAAGGCAACTCAGGCACCAGCAGAAGAGACCCAGACGCTACCAACCCTAGAAGCGACACCAGCCGAGGCGCAGACTTCTGTTGAAATGACGCCAGTTACTCTGACCACCCCAGATGTGACGCAGAGAGGGAGAAAAAATCAGCCACAGACGAAGCAGCAGAACGGCACCTACTCACCCGAGATCACCCAGTGTTCACGCTGTAACAGGGCGTGGCACACCGCCGCGACCTGCCGCAGCAGCCCATTGTGCCGCTACTGCACCGGACCTCACAACTTTAAGGAATGCAGCCTAGCAAAGAAAGATACCGACTTCAAAAAGCCCAACCAGAACAGAAGGTGCTCAAACTGCTCAGGCCCCCATAGCGCGAGATACCAGGGATGCCCATACATCAAGGAATGTAAGAGATCACGGACAGCTACCACCACCAGACATTACTGTCGCCCAGGGGACAGACAGAGCTATCAGGTGCCCAGACCGCGAGATCACACAGAAACCAACCAAGTCCAGGCCGAGATCTCTGCCTTAAAAAGAGAGATCGAGGCCCTACGAAGAGAAAACGCTACCATCAAAACGAAGCAAGATCTAGACAGAGATGAAAACATCGAAATAAGGAGGCTGCTACAAGAATCCCTAGAAACCCAGAAACGGCAGTAGATCGAGCTAGCAGACATGGGGAAATTCAAGTGCGACCTCCTAGCAGTCCTAACCGATCTCAAGAAACAAAAAGAAGAAAGCGCCGAGACCAGTCAAGCCGAAGCGGCAAATACGAAGAAAGCACTCGCAGCACTAGAAGCAAAGATTACCAAAGTCAGCAAAGCAAATGAACAAGTAGAAAAGGACCTAGCAGCCACAAACATAGTAATTGAAGTTCGAGAGGAGGCCAGGAAGACAGCGGCCAGAAGAAATCAAATTCAAGCGGCAAAAACCCAGGGAAATGTAGCCAAGAATCAGGCAGAACCAGAGGGAGAGAGTGCGGAAGAGGAGAAAGAAGCCCTTGAGGCCTACATCAAAGAAATGCGAGAGAGGTTCAACCAGGTCATGCACCCACACGGAATCAACTTTGTCAATGGCGAGTACAAGATACAGTTCTGCAGGGAAACTCTGGCCAAGGAGGGCCGATTACCAATCGGGCCACTTAGACCCAGACGCCTTAGTTTCCTTGTAATGCGCAACAAACTCAATGCAGCCCATGCGAAACTCTGTAAGGCGAAAGAACCACAAAAAACGACCGAATAGATGAGATTGCCAACCAAACCCAGCAGACGAACCGACCGATGAACCCAAAGCAATCAGCCAACCAGAACCGCCCAAGCCGCCATGACACCTGCCAAAACCCAGCTCACAGGACCGGAAAGCCCACCTGCGTAACACCAGCCAGACATGAATGCTCGACAAGCCAGATGAACTCCCACATCAATACATCATTCGAGTGCAGACTGTCCACACGAACGCACCTCTCGTTTACGCTTGAACGCTGTCTCTCCATTCGTAGCCCGATTCTCGATAATCAGATACTTGACACCGATTCGCTTGATATTCGGCTGAGTCTGTCTTGACTGGTTGTTTGACATTCGGCGTTGCGGGTGGGGTTTCAGTAGCCAGTTACAGCACCATTTTGTAATCGATTGTAGTAGTGGGAGTTCGTTGCCCCACTGCTACTAGTAATAGTCTCTGTGATCGAGTAGCAAGGTTTGCTTACCATCCAGACTCAGTCGCTCAGACCTTTTCGGCTGGATCTACCTGAATCGGTACGCCATTGCACGGACATAGATCGCTAAGTTCCTACACGGCTTGATCTGTCCGGCTGGCTACCCGAGGAAAGGTTTCGACCGCTTGAATTGGTTAGGTGAACGGTCGGGCTTGGTTAGCTGCCGGCAACACGATCTACACAGGTGACCAGTGTTATATTTTCCAAGGACATCACAAGAAGTCTCGGTATACTGGAACATACCGAGCCGAGGATCACCAGAGGAAGGAACAACGCCCTAGGTAAATATAAACTACTTCACTAACGCTTTAAACCGCGACTTAGGGCGTACGTTCAACCTCCAAAAAACAATCGTCAACTTATTTATAAGCAATTATGACTCGGAACACGAGGGCCAGCTCACGGGCCAAATCGACCGAACCCGAAAAGTTCGCAGAGATGCCCGCTGGGAAGGACCCGCCGATCACGGCAAATAAAGAAACAATTGTAGATCTGCCGGTGCAGGAGGCCGCTCCTCCTGTTACGACATCGGTAGCCGCGCCCAGTGAGGCGGTCGCGACGCCGAGCTACGCCGACAAAGTGTCGCGAGGAGTGGCCATTCCTCAAGAGCCACGCACCAAGGGCCTGCCAGTCATCCCTGAAGCTCCTGCCCCAGCGCCAAACAGCCGAACAACTGTGAGAATGAACATTACACAAGTAGAATTTCAAGGAATGTCAATCTTTTCGGCAAACCCGGGCGAGGCAAAAGAAATCCTGGACTTTGGACTCAAAGTCGGGATTAAATCATTCGCCAGAGTGATAATCCACCAAGCACTCCTGATTGTCATTTTAAATTGCACTGCGGCCACTAAGGACCTGATCGAAGGCCTTAAAGACGCAGCAGGAAAGAAAATCTTTTCATGTACAAACAACATAAAAGTCGCGGTAGAACTTGTTAGGGATTCAGTCACCATTGCCGTCAAGGGCATTAACCCTAACATCGACATAGCAAAGATCACCGAAAAAATGAAAAACGAAAATCCAGATCTGGAATTCATGCAAGTAGAACGGATCAAAAAAGGCAACGGGGACCCCACCTGGCTAGTAAAGATCACCATAGCAGGAACACAAATCCCCGCTTGTATCAACTTCCAAAGTAGAAAAAGATACTTTGAAAAGTTCATTCCACCCATGATTCAGTGCCGGAAATGTCAGGTCTACGGGCACTCCCACACCAGCTGCCGGAAAGAACTTCCGGTCTGTAAGTACTGCAGCATGAACCACTGGCACCGCGACTGCGAGAAAGCCAATGCCAACAAAAATAATTACAAAGTCGGCAACTTGGAAAGAAAAATGCGCCAACTGCGGAGGCAACCACAGCGCCAAATACCAGGGCTGCCCGACACTCAAAGAAACAAAAATGGCCTGGCGTGAGTCCCAGCTCACAAACATTCCCATGAAGGTAGCCAGATTCCGCCAGTCACAAAAAAAAACTGACAAGGAAATACAATCCGACCTGAGAATTATCAGCGTGAGTTTGGCAAACCTTCAAACGGCCCAGGCAACCAATCAGAAGGCGGCTGTAAGCCACGTTCAGCCAATAGCCGACACAGCCGAAAGTAAAAAAATTGGCGACCTAACAAAAGAACTAACCGCTGCTAGAAAAGCCCTTGAGCAAGAAAAAGCCAAGAGCAAGAAAACAGCAGAAGAATTCCAAGCACAAATTAATAACCTCACCGAGACACTGGCAATGGCCAACCGAAGAATCGAAGAAACCAAAACTCACGTAGACGAGCTCACCAAACTAATCGACGTGCAAAAAAACAAAAGAAATACAGCACACGAAATACACGAAGCTTTTAACAAATTCAGCTCGAACATAGACGACAGGATTCTTAAAATAGTTAACAGGGCGCTGGAAGCTCGGGGCTCCGAATCCCCACGCACTGAAACCGAGGGGGAGGACGCGACAACCGACACCAGCACCTTAAGCAGTAGCCTGTCCGACTGTGAAAGCCAACCAGACACCCAATAAACAAACCACAAAACCAGAAACGCAAATGTCCCAACAGACTAAAAACCAAACAATGAAAGACACCAACATCAGAATTGTTCAGTGGAACTGCAGGGGAATCAAGAACCTTCTAGGGATTATGAATCAACTAGAAGGGGACTGCTCCATCATAGCCCTGCAGGAGACACTTCTTAAACCCGCCGATCACTTCAAGCAGCAAGGTTACATCACCTACAGACACGACCGAACAAAAGACACACGAGGTGGAGGAGTGGCTATCCTCGTACCGCACACAATAAAAGTCATTTGCCATGAATGTTTTGACACCGAAAACTGTGAGGCCATAACGGTAACAATCGCCGGCATAGGCAAACAATCAAACTTATCAACGTCTACTGCCCAGCTGGGAAACTAGAGGCAGCAGACACTGATGAAATTAAAACTAAACTTCAGCCACACTCGATAATACTAGCAGACATGAACTGCCATCATCCGGCGTGGGGCAGCCTCACAGCCAACAGTGGAGGTAACCGGCTAATGGAATTCGCTGAGGAAAACGAACTCGCCATCCTCAACGACGGTTCTTTCACCAGAATCAACCCCAACCGGAGGATGAGAGACACAGTGGTCGACGTCACCATGGTCACGACCGAACTCACGGGCTGCCAATGGGTGATATCCGAAGACAGCAACTCCGACCATCTCCCGATCTTCGTGTTCCTAAACGCACAAGCGCTCACAAACGAAGACAGTCTCCGACCCAACTTCAATTTTAGAAAGGCCAACTGGGAAGCGTTTCAGAAAGAGCTAGCCGAAACCACCATAGAACGTGACCTAGGCGAAAGCCTATCAGCCTATTCAGAAAGGCTCACGAACACTATACTGGTAGCAGCCATCAGAAACATCCCAAGTAAAAACATGCCGCCACACCTGTGCAGCCGAGCAAACAGAGCGGTCAGACCTCACACAACAGTGAAAAAAACGCCTGTAGCTTGGTGGAACGAGAAGTGCACGGCGGCCACAGATGAAAGAAAAAGGGCTCTGCGGAGATACAGACGCAACAAGACCAATGCGAATCTTGAAGACTACAGAATCCAGAGAAACGCGGCCAACAGAATCATAAAGAGATCAAAAGAGGCCCACTGGAAAACATTCTGTCAGAGTCTGAATCCGAGCACCCCTGCGAGCAGAGTGTGGGCCCAAATCAAGGCCATCAAAGGGAACAAAAAGTCGTCTCGAATCCCCACAATTAAGACACCGAGCTTGGCGATCACAGACAAAGAAAAGGCCGATATGTTTGGACAATTCTTCTATGAGATCAGCTCAACAGAGATGCTCGGCCCAACAGAGAGGGGGAGACGAGAACGACTTCTTGCAACTGGAGAACTTAAGCCTGAACCAGACATCACAGATTATTACCTCGACACCGACATCACAATCGACGAGGTCACCTCAGCGCTTCGGGCGAAAAAAGACACAGCAGCAGGGGCAGACATTCTGAGTTACAAACTAATCAAAATGCTCCCTAGAAAAATACTTGAAGTGCTAACGGCGCTGTTCAACGATGTATGGACAGAAGGGACAATCCCACAACAATGGAAACACGCCACGGTCATACCAGTTCCTAAGCCTCAAAGGGACACGCAGAGACTGGACTCATACAGACCTATCTCGCTGACCTCCCACCTAGGAAAACTGATGGAGACCGTGGTCACTAGAAGAATTAATTTCCATCTCGAAAAAAAAAAAAACAAGTACAGCTGCACCCAGTCCGGATTCAGAGCTAACAGATCCTCGATTGACCAGGTGATCAAACTCGAGGATCACGTCAAGAGAGGTTTCTTAAAAGGAGAGAAAACAATCGCCATTTTTCTTGACCTTACCAGTGCCTTTGACACTTGCTGGAGGGAAGCCGCCATCAGGAAACTGAGTGTAGTAGGAATTGTGGGGAAAACGCTCAATTACATCAAGAGTTTCCTCCAAGACCGAACCTACTCAGTGATAGTGCGAAACGCAAAATCGGCAACCCACTCGCAAGAGAACGGCACTCCCCAAGGTTCGGTGATTTCCCCGGTGATCTTCTCCATCCTCGTGAATGACCTGGCGGAGGCCATAGGAGAAAAAAACGTCATGTTATCACAGTACGCCGACGACTGCGCCATCTGGTGCTCCGATTCCAACCTGGAGCTAGCCAGAAATCAGCTGCAGAGGGCAACCAAACAACGTTACAAGGTGGATGGAGAAGTGGGGATTTCGTATCAACCCAACCAAGACCACCCAGATGATTTTCAACTGGAAAAGAGTACGAACGTACGAAGACTTTGACACCCGCATAGAAATAGACGGTCAAAGAATACAGAGAAAGATACAAACGACATTTCTGGGAATGCTGCTCGACTCCCAAATGAGCTGGGGTCGACACATCGAACAAACTGTCGCAAGATGCAAGAGCAATAACAACCTGCTACGAATCATCAAAGGATCCGGCTGGGGCGCACACACAAAGACACTACTAAATTTTTACAAAGCATTCATCCGAAGCAAAATTGAATACGGTTCCATCGTATACGATGCTGCTTCTGATGCCAAAAAAGAGACACTAGACACAATCCAGAACCAGGCGATGGCAATCATCCTGGGGGCAGGGAAAGGAACTAGTCAAGAAGCCATGGAAGTAGCCTTGGGCGTCATACCGCTAAAACTACGCAGAAAACAACTTAGACACGGCTACTGGTCCCAAGCGGCACTTGACCCACGCCACCCTGCCATCCAGGCACTGGCTGTCAACGAATACCCCTGGTCAAAGGTCAGCGTCCCAATGCAAACATTCCAGAGACCGGCCGCCTGGAAAACGGCATCCGAAATTGACACCACCACCATAACCAGCGGTAAGAAATACCACCCGACCATCCCCACCTGGGAGCTTAAGACACCGTTCACCGACGAAAGCCTCACCCACGTGATAGACAGAAACCATGACATACTCGATGCAAGGTCGAGAGTCGAACAGTACATCCGTGACGCAGAAATTGACACTATGATTATATACACCGACGGCTCAAAAACCAGCACGGGAGAAGTCGGGGCCGGTGTTTACATACCGACCTGGAAGACCACACACGAATACCGACTCACTAACGATATGGCAGTCTGCTCAGCTGAGCTGGTAGGGATTCTGAAAGCACTGGAGCTAGCCTGCGAACGGCCCCCCATAAAACTCCTTGTCCTTTCTGACTCACTATCAGCAGTACAAGCCCTGGGGGACTTTTCGAAAGTGAGCCGGCAAGACATCAAAGAGGAAATCCTGACAATTTCCACCCGACTCAGAAGCCTGGGATGCCAAGCCACCATTGGTTGGATCCCAGCACACATAGGCATTGAGGGCAATGAAGCAGCAGACAGAGCGGCGAAGAGAGGCACGGTTAGCCACAACACAATATTCGCGGGACTGGGCAAAACTGAACTAAAAGCGATTATCAAAAGCAGAATATGCAGAGAATGGTCCCAACAGTGGTCGACCAGCGACAAAGGCAGAGCTGCCTACAAACTACTCAACAAACCCAGTCTCAAGAATCAAGTGACTAAACCGACCAAAATTCCGGCCATCCGAAAACTGTGGAAGATGCGACTAGGGTGTTGGCCAGACCGATTCCGCACTCCTGTGTGCGAGGAATGCAGGGCCCCCAACTTCATGGAGCACTTCTTACTAAACTGTAAACACCACGAAATAGAGAGACAAGAGCTCGTGCTGCACTTCAGAGCCTCAAACCAACCTATGACAACTGAAAACTGCCTCAGTGTGAGCTGTGACGACAAGATCCAGCGACTTGTGAAGCAGTTCATATCCAGAACCGGGAAAGCGATCTGAGAGCCACCCCCATCATGATGTGACCAGATCCAGCGAGTACCAGCACCCACAACAGAGGCAACTTTACCTCTCACTCACTCTTCCGACCTCACTGTATGTCCTCTCAAAGGCATTCCTGCCCCTCAGCCTGTACCACCTCCACTCCTTCTCCACCACAGGCGAATCAACCAGACTAAAAAATTCAACTAACATAATTTCTCATAGTATACTTTCAGAAAGAATAATACGACCGAACCCACCAAAGGCCATCCGACGCTCCGAGGCAAACCAGCTAAAGGGCATAGCACAAGAAGGGGACCAGCACTCGTGGATTTCAGTCTGTTATGCATTTCATTTTGTAAACTCCCCGCCCCTCCCACATATGTTTCAATATTAATAAACTCATTTTCAGCTAAAAGCCGAAGAAACCCACCAAAGGCCACCCGACGCTCTGAGGCAAACCAGCTAAAAGGGCATTGCACAATAAGGGGACCAGCACTTGTGGAATTCCAGGCTACTACGCTACTCTGATAACCTCACCCGTCCCTCCCCACATATATCTAAAATGTAAATCACTCTATTTTCAGATCCACCCAGGCAGAGCAGGCAGTGTGCAGGACTCAACCCACCAAGGACCTCTTCCTCAACCTAGCAAGCTATCTGTCTCTCTCCAACTTCCGACCTAGCTATACAATATCTTTGCACCTTCGGGCGTTCTAATTTTTTTGCAACCTTTGTTACCTCCTCTACTTATCTAACGGCTGCACACAACAACAAGATTGTGACAGTCGTCCTGTGGGGGCCGTGTTTTAGGGCGCTGAGTATGCGGAACTGTTTGTTTCGTGGCGGTGTGACTTCAAACTGACTTGGTGCTAACACAGATGAACAGTGCAAAAGCTAGCGAATAGCCAATTAAACAAGAACCAGGCCCCTCAGAACCAGAACTTAGACAACAAATGAACAAACTCAGGTGAAAGTGTTCACCACAAGGAATATAAATAAAATAAGATAGCAAAGGAACCGTCCTTGAAAAAGCAGGCCATCAGGCGGCTAAAAAAGGACTAAGTTTGAAATTTTTGTTTGATTTTTTTTTTACGATACGATGAACTCCCACCCACCCCCATATAGGCCACGCCCGGCATATTCTACTAGTCCTTCTCATGACTAGTATACCGCCCATCCACAACTCAAGCCATAGTTGCGAAACACCAAGGAAAGCTACAACCAGACGTAAGACATCGTCACCTACAAACAAAGAAGTTAAAACCGCAAAGACACCAGGACGCAAATAAAACCAAGCCCCAGAGGCAGGTTGAAGCCGTCCGAAGTTTTCTGTTTTTTTTTTTTTTCGATTTCCAATGCAATGCAATTCCAAGCTAGCATATGAAAAGTTGCTGCCGTGGTGTACCTCAGCGCGGTGACGACGACACTGAGGATTGAGGATGTACGTAGGTAGGATCTTGCTGCGAGAAGTCGCCCACAAGAGATGTTACTCGTCTTGGCTGCGGGGTTGGGTCTCAGCAGCACAGTTTTAAATTCCCTCCCGAATTTTAACCAAGAGTTGTCATTTGATGGTACATTTAGCAAGCAATTATTGAGTTTTGTTAGACTTTTCACCCATGCGTTTTGGGGTCGGGCTGGTGAGAGCCAGAAAGGACACTACACCTCTAGGGGCCGCCAGCTCCGAGATCCCCTGCCAACTCTGTTAATGCTCATTTGAGACATTATCCGTGGCGCAGGACGGGGACGTGCAGCAGGAGTCTTGCATGAGGTTCGGAAAAAACCAGAACAGTGAAGGACTGGCGCCCGAGTGGGGTACACCTCACATCAGACTTAACTTTGCCTTATGCCTGTGACCGAAATCACCGCGCCACAGACCAAACAATTTCTTGAGGCCTCAGAGATGTGGTTTTACAGAAGAATGCTTAAAATACATTGGACAGCCAAAAAGAGCAAGGTTTTGAAAGAGGCGGGAGCTCGAAGACAACTAATCACAGACATCATTTTTCGGCCATTTTATGAGAAGAGGGAAAATGGAACATGTTGTGACTACTGGAAAGATCTGTGGACGGAGGAACAGAGGAGGATAACGAGAGAAGATTCTTGACAGTCTTTTTAAATGGCTTGGAGGTGTGTCAGGACACGAACTAATAATAAATGCTGCAGGAGATCGAAGATTGTGGAGAGGCATGATCACTCACGCTAGTCGGCAAGGCACCTGATGATAATGATGATATATACATTATATTCGATAGTCAAATAAACATTCGGAAGTCAAAACAATGTGTTGTCATTGTGAACTGTGCCATCATATTCAAAACGTTGTGCAATTTATTGACTAATATATAGCCACCTGACTACTGAACTCACCTTGCCGATTGGCTTTGATGATCGTTACTCTCCACAACCTACCATTTCTTAACTGCGTGTACCACAGTTCATGTGCTGACACAACTGCATGTCTAAACAAAAGGCTGTAAAGAAATGGCTCCAAAACAAACCTGATTGGAGATAATGCAAGCTTGTAAAGTTCTTCTTCTTCTTCTTCTTCTTCTCTTCCACCTTGTACCTCGCTTTATCCCCGTTGTAACGTTTTGGTGTGGCTCGCTGTGGCAGATAGTACCAGGGCATTCTTGTTAGGTGTCCAAACCATTTCATTTGTTGTTCTTTGATGACCTGTAAGACTGGCTTTATTCCTAGCATTCGTCTGATTTCATGATTTTGTATTCTGTCTTTCCTTGTAAAGTTCAAGTGCAAAAAATCCAGTTATTCGATAGGATGCCATTTGCTTGATGTCAGAACCCTGTTAGCGTAGTCATGTGGCGGAGTTGACCATAAAAAGGGTGTACCGTGTTAAGGGTACACCCCAGAGTTGACACAAAGGTCAGTGGCGTGACTGGCAAAGTATGTGCTGTTTGCGACGGCGAAACTAGCGCTCAGTAGAGACCACTTGAAGACTACAAGTACGAGTGAACTCTTTTCCGAGCAGGTCCTTGACATGCTTGTTCCATGACTTTACTGAGCGGGTTAACCGGTCAAAAGGCACGAGGTGAGGGGCACAGGCATTGGACGTGTAGATTTCGGACCGGGAGGACCTGTTAGCGAGACAGAGATAGAACGTTAGAGTTAGGATATTACTTTAGTGGCTGCATAGATTATTTACAGTGTTCTGTTAGAAGAGGATAGCCTTTTTGTGGTGTGTAGTTAAATGGTATAAGGTATTGCGTTGTTTCACAAGAAGTAGCCCACTAGCTTTGATCAGTTTGAATCGGTTAGATGTATGTTTTGTGAGCTAATGTCTAACCTTGTCACGCTCGACGGAAGGAAGCTCTGACATCTTGATGAGCGCAGGTGACAAGGTACAAGAACCTTCCCCACAGAAGTGTGGTTTGTGCACCTGGGATTGCCTGTGCTAACAGACTGGAGAGCAAGTTATTGTATAGCTCGCTCGGCCAGTGTTCCAGGTGACAGGTGGCTATACAGCGGGAAGTAAACTGTCCGTTGTAATATCTGTACTTACATTAAAGATTGTCATGTGTGTTCTGCATGTGTTCGGGTTCAGTCTGTGTAAGGTATAGATTGTCTGTCAGAGGTCCACTCACGAGCCGCAGGCCATTAAGGTCACCCAGAGGTCTGTGACAGATAACTGGGAACTCGCCCACTTGAGCTGGCTGGATTTGTGTTTTCCGAGTTATTTACCACTCACCCAAAAGGCATTTACTGAAACTGAACAATTCCGGGTTGTGCAAATAAAAAGAGCATGTTGTATATCTCCGACCTTCATGGTAATCAGGTGCCTGGCTTGGTTATGTGTATTTCTTTAAAAAAAAATTTTTTTTTTAATAGCTTTCGCACCGTTTGATATAGCTTTGTGAAGAGAACCATGTCATTGTTTATAGTAGATTATTTTATCATCCATCTAGAAATTGTATACATCGAAAAAGTTCTTCTGCGTTCTATCCCCCAATGGAGCATAGGCCCTCAACCAGCTCACACAGTCGTTCTATCCTTCGTTATTGCTTTAATCGGCCGTGTTCTTACAGTCTTAAAAGGGGTCATATCTCACTGCCGTATCAACGGTAATGAAAGCGCCAATGCTTTTGCTCTAAGGAAGGCAGTGCCAAACAAGAGATCTACCAACCACTTTCCTTTCCATAATTCAAAAACCTTATTAGGGGAAAATCAGAAAAGCTTCGAAAACAAACACTGGTTACAACCGTTGCAAAGATTTTCTAAAACTCATTTACAGATCAGACCAAGTCACAATATTTCACTTATGCACTGGACACTGCAGATTCAACGTACATTCATATGAAATAATAATGAGCCAGACTGTTTGACTCTTCGTGCTGAACAGATTCCAGAACATCTCTTACAAGACTGTCCTCTCTTGAAGGATCTGTGAAGCAACATGTGACCACAACCGGTAGACCTGAAAATTAAGCTTTGGAGAAACCTAAGAGACATTGAGATGACATCTCAGTTTATGACCCATGGTTTTGTCACAGGTCAATGAAGAGGACATGACATCCCAGTTTGTGACCCATGGTGTTGTCACAGGTCGATGAAGAGGACATGACATCCCAGTTTGTGACCCATGGTGTTGTCACAATTCGATGAAGAGGACATGACATCCCAGTTTGTGACCCATGGTGTTATCACAGTTCGATGAAAAAGACATGAAATCTTAGTTTATGACCCATGGTGTTGTCACAGATCGATGAAGAGGACATGACATCTCAGTTTGTGACCCATGGTGTTGTCACAGGTCGATAAGGAAGACATGAAATCTCAGTTTGTGACCCATGGCGTTGTCACAGATCGATGAAGAGGACATGACATCCCAGTTTGTGACCCATGGTGTTGTCACAGGTCGATGAAGAAGAGATGACATCTTAGTTTATTACCCATGGCGTTGTCACAGATCGATGAAGAAAAGATGACATCTCAGTTTATGACCCATGGCATTGTCACAGATCGATGAATAAGAGATGACATCTTAGTTTATTACCCATGGCATTGTCACAGATCGATGAATAAGAGATGACATCTTAGTTTATTACCCATGGCGTTATCACAGATCGATGAAGAAAAGATGACGTCTCAGTTTATGACCCATGGCATTGTCACAGATCGATGAAGAAGAGATGACATCTCAGTTTATGACCCATGGCGTTATCACAGATTGATGAAGAAGAGATGACATCTCAGTTTATGACCCATGGCGTTATCACAGATCGATGAAGAAGAGACGACAGCTGAGGTAAGACTATATGTTTACGACTCTGTGATCGACAACCTTTCAAGAAAAAGAACGAAACAATTTTTAGAATTTACCGCAAAATATTCTTAAGGAAAACGCTGTGAGTAGTGAAACTAAACCCCCACCCTCACATACGCCTATACGCCCCCCCCCCCATTTGAAACCTTTTGAGGGGTGGCTTAAGAACCACCCCCCCCCCCACCCCACGTTTTTTTTCTCAAGAAATGTGTAAGTACCCACATCCTCCCCCTGTATAAATTTGTTCTTTAAAAAGTATGTTTTTATACATTTAAAATTACTTCATATATATATGAATATATCTACTTGTGACAAGTCCAATACATGTCACACACACACACACACACACACACACACACACACACACACACACACACTAGCTGTACCCGGCCACGCGTTGCTGTGGCTTAGTTTGGCCAAATAGAAAAGAAAGGAAATAGAAATTTCAGTGTCTAACATGGTTAATGTCGCAATCATTGTCAGCGCAGATAAAAAGATAGTCTTCGATGCCGTCTCCCCCCTCCCCCCCCCCCCCCCCCCCTAATCCACCCTCTACTCTCTAATTCATCAAAGTTTTTTTTTTTTAAAGAAAGAAAATATAAATCGCACGTGTCTAATATGGGTAAAGTCGCAATCATTGCCTGCGCAGATATAGAGATAGTTTGGTTTGCCGACTCTAGAACACGCAACATATAATTGTGTCATTATATTAGTGGTTATTTGGTTACCACATGCTAAAGCTGTTTGTATTTTTTTAGAGACGGAAATAACGCTTGCTACTGTACTTGCAAATAACTAAGTAAGTCGCACACACACAAATTAGAATAGCTGAGGTAGCATTAGTAAAATAAAGCAAATTAGGAAATGAAAACTTTGAAATCATGTGTTAAGCTCTCTAAGTTAAAAATTTCTGTAATCACCCCTCCCCTCCCTCATCCACAGACTACTGCTCTCTCCCTCTCCGAAGGATTTGAAAGTCATCACCTGACGATATTTTGTGTAACTGATCATGACATCCCTGTACATTTGACTAAAATGGGAAGCAGCAATTATAATGAGAAGTAAATGCGGCCAATGTAATACTTACGACACCATTCTTCAAGTACCAGTACTACTACTACTACCACCGCCACCACCACCACCACCACAATAACTTAACTAATGTCACTACTATCTGTTTTACCATCAGGGTAAATAGGGGGTCGTGAGCCAGAGAATTTGGCGCCGCATGGCTAGTGCTATCGTCACGGACAGGTCAGGTTAGGGTGTGAAATTTTGCCCCCAACAAAAACAAAACAAAAAACGCAATCATCTTACCGGCGGTCAAACCCGGGTCACCCGCATGACGGCCCTACAGTGTAACCAGCCAACCACAAATACTACTACTGCTGCTTCTACTATGAGTGGGCAAGGCAGTTACTGTGACTTAAAACTCTCGCAACAGTTTTAACCCCCCCCCCCCTCCCCTTTTCCGTCCGCTCTCTCTCGCCCAATTCACTGACTACTCGTTCCCTCATCGAAGCAGTTAAAAAAAGGAAGTGAAAAGCAACAAAAAACATGAAATATACGCCCTAATTACGAAATGAACCGTATGGTAAACGACACATCCTTATTCAAACGCAATGGCAGAAAAATAAATAATTTAATCAAAATGAAAATAAATAGAAATCTAGGAAAAATCAACTTAACTATGAAATCGTAGTATGCGAAATGGTCAAATTTGATGATCAACTGGTTTACCCGCACAGTACGCCACGACTGTAGATGTGAGGATTTTATTTTGCCCCCGGGTTAACACACACACAAAAACACCGAGGATTCGAACCCGGATCTCCCGCACGGGAGTTTAGCGTTCTGACAGTTCGGCCAACCAACCGCTACTCTGTAAAGAGTATCAACAAAAAAAAAAACAACTATTTGAGGGGTGTGTCCCGATTTTAACACAACTCAAAACCGCAGACAATTGTTTTCTCACAGACAGATATCACTGGGAAAAAAAAAAAACCCAACCTATGTATTAATGAAACTACACAGCACCGTTTAGCAGAAAATGAAAGCTTATCTTGCGGGCGGATAATGAAAGTGGTACGTTACGACTACTGCGCATGCACGTTCAACCAAATGTCACTAAAATGAAAATATTAGTTTCGAAAATTTTCCAACCACATTTTGCCATCTATTTTAAACTATGACGGATAGCATCAAAACAAACATATCCTGAAAATGACAGCTACACCGGTTCAGTAGTTTCCGAGTCTAAATATAGGCAACAAACAAACAAACATTGCTTATATATATATATTACCTATTTAAACAAGGCTCAATGCCCTGATGCTATCTGCCACAGCGAGCCACACTAAAACGTTACAACGGGTATAGAGCGAGTGGAAGACCTCGGAAAATATGGAGTGATGGCATTAAGAATAGCCTTACAGAAATGAACATCAGTCTTAATAGTGCTCTTGACAGAGCTCATCCTCGAACATTACATCTCCCCCCGACACTTCGATGAGGTACCAGGTGGAAGAAAAGAAGAAGAAGGAGAAACAAGGCTTAGGCCACTCGAGGCACCCCCCCCCCCCCAAAAAAAACTATTTTGTAAATGGACTGAGGTATTCCCCCCCCCCCCCCCCCCGCCCGGTTCCTCTTTAAGGCTCCCCCTTTCCCGGGCCACATTTTCTTTGTCTTGGCGCCCCTGTCTACATCCAAATACCATAGCCTAGACTCACCAGGAGATCCTATCTTTCACACTCCGACAGCAGGATGTGTTACCGGTCTACTAATCCAGCAAACTAAATGAAATCTACAGGCATTCTCATTAACAACACTCACTACAGCGACAGAACTACAAAGACAGAGCAACAACATCAAAGCACGAACACAATTACACCAACTCCTGCAACGACCCGTTACTAAACTGTTGAACTTTGTCTCTCTGTGAGTGAGCCGACGGGAGTACTTCCCAAACTCATGTAATCACTGGCACGCGCACAAATCGAAACTCCGCCGGGCAAGAGGTTTCTTCGCAGCGGCAGGCGATGGTGTCTAGCTGGAAGGTAGAGCGGCATTGACCTTCGCTGTATGCTCACAACCAACCAGGGAATTTGCTGTGAACGTGATGATTCGGCGAAGACAGAAGAAAGAGGGGAAAAAAAACTACAGCTTTGATTCTTCTGAGACAATGAGAGAAAACGAAACGATCGAACGATGTGATTCAAGACCGGATATTTTATTTGTTCAGTGTGGTTCTAGTTTGACTCGCTCATTCGACAAGCGTAACAGTTGTTCATTTCGAATTATGTGTGTGTATGTGGTGGTTTAGTAATTGTGAAGTTTAGTGTTAGATTCACCGTAACCAGATAGAAAATTGCAGCTGAGAGATACGCATAGTTACCCGAATTATATGTGCATTATTTATCTTCACACGCAAGCAAAGTTTTCTCCCGTTTTGTAAGCCGTGACGGCGTAGTTGCCAGTAAATAATTTTTTTTAAATGTTATTTATGTAATATTATTAAGATTTAATTATTTGCACATCGGGCTCAGTCCTTACATGCTGTAGCCATCCCAAAGTAACTATACTGACTGTTCCTATACAAGTTTGGTTCATCTCTATCTTGATCTCGAAAGACATAGACGTGATTCACCAGCTTTACATGCGTGTCATGTAGTCGCGTAAGAATGACAGATGACAGAGAGGCAAAAACTGTGTACACAAGGGAAATGAATGGCCATAGACCACAAGGCAGACAAAGAAGACCATGAAGAGATCAAATCTAGATAGACGTTCAAACACTTGGCGTCATCAACTGGAAAGAGAAGGCCAACCAGAGAGATGAAAAGAGGCGGGTGATATCTTCATCAATGAACATCAAGGGCTCGGAATGCTGAAGAAGAAGAAGAAGAAGAAGAAGAAGAAGAAGAAGAAGAAGAAGAAGAAGAAGAAGAAGAAGATGACGAAAAAGAAAAAGAAGATGTAGTAGCAATAGTAGTGGTGGTGGTGGTGGTGGCAGTAGTAGTAGTAGTAGTAGTAGTAGTAGTAGTAGTAGTAGTAGTAGTAGTAGTAGTAGTAATCATAGTAGTAGTAGTAGTAGTAGTAGTAGTAGTAGTGGTAGTAGTAGTAATAGTAGTAATAGTAGTAGTAGTAGTAGTAATAGTAGTAGTAGTAGTAGTAGCAGTTGTAATAGTAGTAGTAATAGTAGTAGAAGTAGTAGTAGTAGTAGTAGTAGTACTAGTAGTAGTAGTAGTAGTAGCAGCAGCTACGGGTATCTCGGACTTGGATGATGGATTCGAAGACGGGTCGACGCTGTTTTCTTCCCACCGAAATTCAATCATAAAGATCAATATCATCAAGTGTTCACGTTTCCAAACCCATCTACAGACTTTCTCAGTCTGGTTGATATATGCCAGAGGAGTGTCACGTTGTACTGCTTTCTTCGAAAAGAGTCTCTCATGTGACCTAGGCTGAGGTTGTGGGTAGAGAGGTTTGTGTTATGGCCAGTTCTTCATGTTCTGGGAGTCGTTGAAAGCTGTGTCGTCGTTTAGTATAGATCACGCGACATCAGCGCTGATGTAATTAGAGGGAAGACAACGTGATACCCCTCCGAAGTAGAAGAGGTTGAGAAAGTATAAATGTAAAGGTAGATAGTGTGTAGATGGGCATGGAAACGTGAACAGGACCCAACTTTGAATGTCCCGTGAATTTGTATGCTGAGATGAACTTTCAGTACCCTTTATCCGCCGTCGTTCTGGTCAGGGCCGTCCTTAACACACATGGGTTTACTGGGCACTTGACGGGGCCTCATGCGCCTAGTGGGCCTATTTTCCTTTTATTTGTGTGGTTGTCGTAAGGGCCTCAGCACATTGGTCTGCCCAGGGGCCCATAATGCTGTTAAGATGATTCTGGTGCTGGTCAATCCCTGTCCCTTCCTCCAGGAACCAGACCCTCCTTAACTGTGTTCCTAGACAATTCCATGCGTGCTGTGTTGAAATGAAGATGCTAGGAGATATTTTTATGTTACCCCTGTCATTGAGCATCTGCCAATCGTTATTGTCTCCTTGACATTTGCGGTGAAGATGGAAAAGGTGGATTTGTGGCAGGTGCTGCGGAGACAATGGGAGGTGTTAGATTCACACAACACTGGCATATAGAACATTGTAATTGTGTTGTGTAACCTTATTGGTTCAGCTCCGTCTTAATGCAGGGGTACAACGATGATCTTTCTAATTCTAATTCTAATTCTAATTCGAATTCGAATTCTTACGTTAACAGACGGGGAACTCTTGAGCCCGTGGAAACTATTATATATTTAATAGGAAACAAATAGACATGTATTGATTGGCACTAGTAGAAAGAAGTAGAAAGATAGAAAGACACACCTAAACAACATAAAAATCGGGTTCAAGCTGTACGATAGACATGGCTAATGATGGCACATTGTTTAGTGCTGCCTAGGTGGTCATGTGTTTGAGCACAGTTGTTCATGTAGCGAGGTGGTGTCGTCATTTGAAGGTGATAGATTCGATTCCTGGCACGGTAACTATAGCTTTCGAGGTTTATGTTGTCTAGTGTGGCCTTCTGTCTTCCCACTTCTTTCTACAAGCGTCGATGAATACATGTCTATTTGTTTAAAATATACAATGCCTCTCGGATTTTTTTTTTTTAACGTATCCAGAAACCATGAGTTGTAAACCCGTTGGCTCGGTACTATGGATATCGCAACCCTTCGGCCTTGATTCCATTATAGGTACCGTTAATCTGGGAGAAATGTGGCTTTTCTGCCTACCCCGGGAGTGAACCCGGACCACAAGGAGTTCGTCACCCGGCCGCCGCGAAAGTCAGGTTTAACCAACTTCGCTAGAGAGCCGGGCAATGCCTCTCGGATAGATGCGAATATTCACAGACCTAATCCGTAAAAAGGGTACAACAGAAATACGATTCTGGACGAAATCGAATATAGAGAGCCAGCGGTTTTCCGGCTTAGCGAATCAATGCAGAGTAACCCACTTTATGTTTATCAAGTGAGAGACAAGTGGAAGTGGACATCTGAACTTGTTTGCCATTTACCACGATTCTCATTCGGTTGGGACTTGAATCGGCATCGTTAGCTGCTAAAGACCTCACTCAGCGGACATTCTTCTGCGAGGCTGACACGTTATGTTGTGGTTTAAGGCTAGGCTGTGATATATGATCATCATCATGTGCCAAGCCGAAAAGCGCATCTGGTTCTGCTTCACCACCTCACATGATCACCACTATGACGAATCAGGTCAATGCTCGTGTCTCGTCCCATCCATATGGCGAAGCATCTACGTATTTATGTTTGATATTTGCCATAGTTAATCCTTTTCTTTGCGTTCCCCAGCAGTAAACTCTAGCGGAAAGTTCTAGTTGTTCATCCACTATTGTCTTGATCGATAACGTGAGTTTTACATGCACATCTGTTTTACAAATATGCTTTATTTGAATGCACACTGTTGGTTTCTTGTCTCTCAGGCAGATGCACTGCGACTTTGAAGGAAACATTCCTAATTAATCGCAGAATGGAGGCCAGAAACCCGCACGGTTGGGAATAAGAAACAATTTGTAAAATTAATAGGGCACACTTTAGTTAAACGACGTTGACCAATGAGCTGGTGCGGGTCGATTAGTGCCAGAAGCTTTTCTACGTCTTGGTTTCTTATCACTGCAGCTTCGAGTTCTCCTACAAGTTCGGCTACGGCTAGCCCTCTATCCGTGATGCAGGACGTGGACGTATGGCAGGAGTCTTGTGTGAGGTTTTATGTAAAATAAGCGCATATCCCGCTGGCGTCCGAGGTGAGGTATAGGGTTATCCCCTCGCAAGTAGCTCAAC
Source organism: Candidula unifasciata (assembly GCA_905116865.2). Classification (NCBI taxonomy): domain Eukaryota; kingdom Metazoa; phylum Mollusca; class Gastropoda; order Stylommatophora; family Geomitridae; genus Candidula; species Candidula unifasciata. The sequence continues at coordinate 911,090 of CAJHNH020004668.1, read as the reverse complement.
ACTCGTATGTATAGTCTGATCCTAAAAGTCATGCATAACTTTAAAAATCTGTAACTGTAAAGTATTGTTAAAGTGTAAACAAAGATCAAGTTTTAATTCTGTCTTTTTTTTTTGCGGTAAATGAAAAAAAGACACGGATTCGAAGCAAACAGTCAGCATGTTTACAGTTAACTGAGAAACCTGAACTATTGAAGCATCCAACTGCACGTGTTTTACTTTCAGATTGTCATCCCCAGCATAAGTCTCCAGTGAGTCGCGGATTTTTCATTGTACGCCTGATATGTTATCAAAATGATCACCACAGATCGCTTCATTTTCAAATAATTTCCAGGCGTTAGTCAGTTACTGTATGTTCTCGGTTTTTTTTTTTTTTTTTTTTTTTTTTTTTTTTTTTTTTGAGGTACCGAAATTATTAGTCAAACGTCCCGTGTGGGTTCCGGGGCCCTATTTTGAAAAAAAAATAGACCTTCTATTTAGTCCATCTGATTTCCTGCACACCTGCATATCTGTATCACCCTTATATACATTTCTACGCATATACACCTATCTGCCCCTCTGTTTGGTTTCTTCTATGCAATTTTATTTCTGTAAGTATGTCTGTTTGAAATTATTAGTCAAACGGCCCGCGTAGGTTCTTGGGCCTCATTCTGGAGAAACAAGAATAGACCCATTGCCTGGTTCATCAGATTCTCTGCACACCTGCATATCTGTGCTGAGTTGAGTCAAGAATTGA
>CAJHNH020004668.1:885357-907857 GCA_905116865.2 Candidula unifasciata | reverse complement strand
AGATTTTCCGGAAACTTCGGGATTTCATTTGTGTGGGGTGATTTACAAATAGAGTACCTTAGTCTTAAAATCAAGTTATGTAATTTAATTCGAATGTTATTTAAGTTTTAACACATACAACTTGAAAGTTAGAGAACTATAAAAGATATGGAACTATAAAAGATATGGAACTATAAAAGATATGGAACTACAAAAAATATGGAACTATAAAAGATACGGAACTATAAAAGATATGAAACTATAAAAGATGTGGAACAAAAGTTAAATGCATTCGAATACAAATGCTTGGGGAAACTTATGAACATAAAATGGAATGTTTGCATTCATCGGCTGCAAACCCCGGCCGAAAGACCTGGTTGTTTGTCAATTTCTGGACTTTGGCTTTGTTCCAGGACCTGAGTTTTGCGTGTGCCTCCGTTTTACAGATCTGTCTTATTTGTATGCAGACTGTTGATTCCTTGCCTCTCAGGCAGATGCACTCACACTTTGAAGGAATTAAAGAGGAGTGAAGAAATAAGGGACATATCTGGGCAACCACTTGAATCAACAGTCTGATAAGCCTAACGCGGTCAACAAATGCCTGAACAAGTGGGATGTATCGGCCGAAAGGCGCAAATATCGCAGCCATACTGTAAGCTGACACTATGCAGTTTCATTTTTGGATGAATGCAGAACTAGAAGAAGAAGAAGAAGAAGAAGAAGAAGAAGAAGAAGAAGAAGAAGAAGAAGAGGAGGAGGAAAAAATGGAAGAAGAAGAAGACGGAAGGCCGAAAGGAGAAGAAGATCGGAGGAGGAGGAAAAAGAAAGAAGAAGAAGAAGAAGAAGAAGAAGAAGAAGAAGAAGAAGAAGAAGAAGAAGAAGAAGAAGAAGAAGAAGAAGAAGAAGAAGAAGAAGAAGAAGAAGAAGAAGAAGAAGAAGAAGAAGAAGAAGAAGAAGAAGAAGAAAAAGAAGAAGAAGAAGAAGAAGGAAGAAGAAGAATAAGGAAGAAGAAGAAGGAAAAAGAAGAAGAAGCAAGAAGAAGAAGAAGAAGAAGAAGAAGAAGAAGAAGAAGAAGAAGAAGAAGAAGAAGGAAGAAGGAAGAAGAAGAAGAAGAGGAAGATGAAGAAGCATCAACGGGTATCATACAGAGAAGATGGCGCAATTTTGGATACATATTGACAAGAGACGATAAGAGAATCGCCAAGCAGGCACTGAGAGGGGAAATTGCACCGGACAGAACGGAATGGACAGTCTGCTAGCATTATGGGACATATAATGGCATGACAGGACAGTAAATAAATGAAAATAACCAACCAAAGGTTCAGTTATCGCTAGGGTCGACTGAAAAGCTTAATAATAGTGACAATAATAATCGTAACATGATTATAAACATCGTCTCCCCGTGGGGGTTCCGGGGCCCTATTATAGTGAAAACAAGAATATACCCATTGTCTGCCCAAAAGCATGTCATAAGAGGACTAACCGGAAACTTTCTTCAAAGTCGGAGTGCATCGGCCTGAGAGGCAAGGAACCAGCAGTCTGCATACAAATGAGTCAGATCTGTATAACGGATGCACACGCAATACTTAGGTTCTGGAACAGGACAGCAGTCCAGAAGTGGATGAACAACCAGAACTTTTCACCAGAGTTTACAGCTGGTGAACGCAAAGAAGAAGAAGAAGATAGACATCATCATCATTCTCAAGGTAGTCAATCTCAACACAGATGTTGAAATTGTGTGACTATGTGAATGCGCGCTATCGAGTTCTCAGCGATTGACTTCTCCTCTCCGTAATGTCCCAATGTCCTTGTACAATGTGTCATTTAACTGAGCCACGCTAGTTTGTGCTCATTTAAATGTGTTATTTAGTATTTTCTGTAGTGAATCTTTGTATCTCATACCTGAGCATTTTAAATGTAATTTTATCTAAACTGTCAAAGAGGGAATTCGCGGATTTTAAGCCTATTTAATTGATTAATAATAATAATAATAATAATTATTATTATTATTATGTGCTGAAGAACAAAAAGGAATATTTAATAAAATCTGTATAAACAAAAACTTTAAAAGAGACACTACATTGTTTAGGGGGCAAAGGGGGGGTGGGCGGGGGGGGGGGGGGGGGGTGGGGGGGGGGGGGGGGGGGGGGGGGGGGGGAAGAAGCGCCGCTTGGCTGCCTAACAAATTTAGAATCTGATAAGGTCCCCGCCTGCCCCAGTTTCAATCTCATCCACACAATTAAGGACACCGGCTAAGAAGACAGTTGTCTGTCTCAACAACTCCTATGACAAGACACTTGAAGTCGCACAAGTCTGCACATAGAGACGAAGTACCGCCATAGAATGGAAGGAATAGGGAAATCCTTCCACTTGCTCTCATGCTCTCAGAAACAAGACCCAGACTCACTGAACACTTGAAACAAATTGTGAGGAAGACTAAGCACTTAATGTGGGACAATTTTGCAGTGATATAAGTTAGGACAATTTCTCAGAAAATTCTGGCGACTGCATCAAAGAATGGAGGGTGCCAAACAGACGTGTGTTGTGTCTGAGCTAAAGATGGACAACAAGGTGGCGTTACAATCGGATGGGCAATGGTGAGGCTATCCTGTATAGGTTCCTCCACCAAATCGACAAGACAGAGACGAGAGGGAGCAATGATACAAACAATTATATGGCTTAAATAGACGGAGTATTAGTAGTAGTAGTACATTTTACCCCACTAGGACATCGCACAAGGTGCCACCGTGCGGATGAGGATCACCCACAGAGAGGTGCCGGAAACCGCATTCCACCATTATACCATATTTATGGTCGGGCTATATTGCCACCCCTGGCAAAAGGCAGGGTGGGGCTTCAAAATAACAAAACATTGCATCACACAGGGAGACGACAAGAATTAACATGGACAGAGTAGATGAGACAGTGTTGGAACCTTCAGACGCCAATGGGGCAACTAGCATACGAAGTTAGACTCGCATTTGTATCAACCTCGAGGGGTGATGTGGTCAACATCACACAGGACGCCTTGACTTCCCAGGACTTTACGTGGTACCCATTTAAGAATGAGTAGACCTGGAAGCCAAGGTCATGTTTGATGACACAGTGTACATCTCCAAAATTTGAAGATCAGGCGATCTATTCCACACTAGGTGGTTATCGACCAGACAGAGATACCTAGTGCGCTGAGCAGGTCTTCAGGTCTTCAGATCTTTAGGTCTTCAGGTCTTCAGGTCTTCAGGTCTTTAGGTCTTCAAGTCTTCAGGTCTTCAGGTCTTCAGGTCTTTAGGTCTTCAGGTCTTCAGGTCTTTAGGTCTTTAGGTCTTCAGGTCTTCAGGATTCTGTGGTGCCTGACCACATCGCAACGTTCCGAGTCCGTAATCTTTAATTCTTTCTACATATAGCTGCAATTGTTGTGTTCAGAAATTGCCCAACATCTCCCCCCCCCTCTCTCTCTCTCTCTATGTGTATGTGTGTGTGTGTGTGTCTCTCTATGCCTGTCTTCCTCTCAAACTTTCCCATTGTCATGACCCAGCCAACGCCTTCTATAGATACCCTACTTCCGACAACATGACCAAGGAGTGTTAACTGTCATCTTCTAAAGCTGGCAATCAGTTCTTTATGTGAGGTAATTTCTGAATCAGATAGAATTAATAGACATGTAACCCTTGAGCAGATATTTGAAGTCACCTGGGCTCCGTCGGAGTACGTCATCTATTTGTGTTGATCATGTGCAAATTACCAAGAGACTCCAGCCATAACTATATCGTGGTGAACCAACCGACGCGCTGGGAATTTTCGCTGCGGAAAAATCGATGATGATGCAATAAAAGTAAAAAGCCTTCAGGCTTTTTGTGAATATAGTTAGACCTATATTTTTATAGACCAATCGGCACTTGGTGGGTGATGTGGTCAGCATTACGCTGGCCGCCTTTACTTCCCATGACTGCACCTGGTACCCCCTCAGTGATGCATAAATGAAAAGCTGAAAACAATGATATAGCTGAAATTATATAACACAGCAAGCGAAGACTGCGGACGAACGACGAATAACATCAGGGCGCACCCACATAAGAGGTACATTGTTATGTGAGAGTATATCAAGCAGTGTCGGCTCTGTGGCTAAGTCGGTGCGAACCCAACTAACCTTTTATATCAAGCAGTGAGATGGCTGCTTCAAGGGGTAATAAGCGTTTTTGTTTCTTATTCTCGTGCCCTTGATAATTTGAATCTGGGAGAGCTTCCTGCGCTGCGGCCACTTTCAACATTATACAGTCTAGCCGGGGGCGCGAAAACAACCCAGCACTCTGTCCTTGATTTGCTGATAGCCGATTATTTTCCTCTATCTACAACTGAGCCCGTCCCCGTACTTTAATTTTAGAGGACTCCGTCTTTACGTGCTCTACACCATCTTAGTCTCTATATATAGGTTAGTTGCGTATCCTTTACAGGACGTTGCAGAACGAACCCCAACAGCCCCTGGCTGTTGTATAGTTTTTCTAGGCAAATTTACGTCCAGTAGTTTGCCATTGCTTTCTGGACTGTCTGCTTTCTTGATACCACTGTCGAAACCAACACAAGGCGCATGGCCCGCAGCTGGGATCGAACACCTCTATATATAAGCCTAGTGAAAATAGGGTTCAAACTAAAACCGCATATTTAATATCCCTCCTTCTACTTCATCTTTGTCTCCACCGCTGTCATATCTTTAGTCATTGCCCCTAAGTGCACCCGAGGTAATCTGGTGATCTAGTAATATCCCCTGCAATACTAACACCAGTATTTACCAGTTTTTAGAGACAGACAAAGGGATTGTCTCAAGTGCATAAAGATATGTGGTTTCAAGGAAGGTAACAGCTAAGTATAATATTTTAGTTATCTTTTAAAGAGAAGTATTAGGGAAACAAAATATTCAAAAGGATATAACTCCAGCGAAAGTTTACTTTTACTGATTGTCTCAATAAATAAAGAAATGCACCATAACCTGTGCCGCCAATATGTCTGTTAAATTAAACATTATATCATAATGGTTAATACAAATTTAACTCTTGTATTGCTCAGTGTTCGGGAAGATTTAACACTTCATTTGTAATAAACATGCGAAACTCAGAAAGGGTTTGAGATTTATAGTACAGATTACTACCATTAAAACTACTACAGACACACTACTATATGTAACTACCACTACTACTACTTCTTCTTCGTCTTGTACAGCCACAATAATAATAATATCACAGCTAGTATTACTACGGGAGTCGCCGTGGCGGAGCGGCTAGACGGTCGCATGCGGATCGGGAGGTCATTGGTTCGTTCCCTGGCGAAGCCGAACTTTTTTCAAAAATAACCTTGGCTCCCAGGTCGACGCAGCCTTGAGTGGGTACTGGGGGCAGTTCCGGGAAGTAAAGGCGGCTGGCGTGATGCTGACCACATCACCTATTTTGTGCCGATAGGTCTATAAAATATAGGTCTAGCCCTATATGCCCTATACACCTAAAGGCGTGGAAAAGGGTCCTTTTTTTTACTAGTATTACTACTGCAGCTTCTACCAGTACTATTCTTCTTCTTCTTCTTCTTCTTTTACTACTACTACTACTACTACTACTACTACTACTACTACTACTACTACTACTACTATACTACTACTACTACTACTACTACTACCAGCCTCTTCCGCTCTGCGAACCGTTAATCCCATTTCATGTTTTTAAACCACCGCTGACGTTTGATGACCAGGAACGGCTCAATATTTCCGCGACAAAATTGAAATTGGCAGACCGGGTTAACGGTTTTATGAAAATTTCATAAACACGTTGTGATGCCGCTGGGCGAGAGTCAGTTGTTGGCTTGTTGATACTTTGTTTAATTCAGTCTCTACTGTATTACTCAGGAGGTAATTGTAGCTTGTGGTTTCAAAACTTGCACTATTCTTGTTAAATGGCTATATTTTCCCTCATTTCCAGAAAAAAACGACTACAGAGAGAGATCATTTTTTAGTTATTAAATTTTCTTTATTTTATTTTATCATACTGCTAATGACGTGAAGCGTCGAAGAGAGGAGTTAGATGTAATTGCCTGTCTTTTGCTGATTGCGTAGCTTGTGTTAATGTCATATTGGGGACGGGCTCTCTAGCGTAGTTGGTTAAACCTTACTTTCGAGGCGACCGGGTGACGAACTCCTTGAGGTCCGGGTTCACTCCCGGGGGTAGGCAGAAAAGCCACATTTCTCCCAGATTAATGGTACCTATAATGGAATCAAGGCCGAAGGACTTCGATATCCAAAGTACCGAGCCAAAGGGTTTACAACTCATGGTTTCTGGATACTTAAAAGAAAATGTCATATTGGGTTTCTGTAGTATTTATTTTACTCACTCCACCCACATCTTTCTTGGTTGACCTCTTGCCTTCCAGTATACTCTACCCGCTGGCTGATTGAGTTCCAGTCTGAATAGATGGTCAAATGGTTCCTTCTTTGATGTCTATGAAATCATATACCAGTACCAAGCCTGCTTTAGTTCTTAATTCTTTGTTGGTGACTATCTTCTTCTTGTTCTTTCCGCCGCATTTCTTAAACATCTCATCTCACATTATAAGCTGTAAGTTTTCTAGAACCGTCCATGTCTGTCATTGATATCACAACGTTGATACGAATATTGCATTTATCAAGGTTAGTTGCGTATCCTTTACAGGACGTTGCAGAACCAACCCCAGCAGCCCCTGGCTGTTGTGTGGTTTCTCTTGGCAATTTACATCCAGTAGTTTGTCATTGCCTCTGGACGGTCAGCTCCCTGATACCACTGTCGAAACGAACGCAAGGCGCATGGCCCGCAGCTGGGATTGAACCCTGCATCCCGGCATTACGAAGCGTTCGCATCGACTTAGCCACAGAGCCGACGCGTTTATCAAATGGCAGCCATTTCCTAGACATCAGCATCATCAGGTGCCCTCTGACTGGCGTGGGCGATCATGCCTCTCCACATTTTTTAACCTCTAACAGAATTCAACATTTCATGTTTTGTTTGCGGTTAAAAAAAAAGACTGCCACTAAAACAGTATGTTGTTGTCTTCATCTATCTCTCTTACCAGTTGTCACAACATGCTCCAGTGTATTACTTCTCCTTGTTAGCTGTATATTCTTTACAGGACCTCACAAAACAACTCCAGATTTGTTGGCTGTTTATTGGTTTTACTAGGCAATTTTTGTCGTTTAGTAGTTTGCCAGTGTTTTCTGGTAGTGAAGTATAAAAACACAGGGGATAATGCCTCATGGCGAGTGACATCGTTTTCCTAACAGATAGTTCAGGATCCTATCTGGCTGTCATCACTTTACCTAGCTCATGGATGGCTCCTGTGTAATGGCTCTGGCCACACCGCGGGCAGCAGTCTTGTCTGACTGGTTTAGCCAGTCTTTCTAAACCTTTTGGCACCCGCAGCCGACCTAAATAAGGACCACTGTTCCGCGGCCCACAAGACAACTAACTAAACACATGCCAGTTTATTTGTGAAATCCGACGTCACAAAATTACAATTTTCAGCTTATATATCTGCTGCATCTTTCCCATTGCCGTACATACATATACTCACACGCGCGAACAAAATAGACCAAATTTGTAATGTTAACAACATATAATTGTGTAATAATTATACATTTAATAATAATTACACGTATAATTATAATATTTGTGTCATAATTAGTCACCCCTGCTCCCCACTCTCAGTGATGACACCTAGTGCGCCCCGCACCCTAGCACACACCCTTCATACCCCCGTGTGTATAAGTCCACACTTACAGGGTTGTCACAGAAACATGCTTCTATTAATATTGATCCAACATCGCCTGTGTTTCTGCCTCCCGACCCACTTTCATGCGACGCTACACGCAAGTGCTTAACTGTTGCTGGGTTGTTTCGTATAACAGTTTAGGACTGCTGAGTGGTCTCGAGGCATGCCTCGAGTGCTGGAGGTCTCGGGTTCAGGCCTCGGTGAATGCTGGGATTTTTTTACGTGGACTTCTAGTAATGTCCCCGGTCTCTGGGTAGTGAGATCGGACGGCCGTTAGTATTGTTGATCAAAAACAGCAGCCTGACGACGCTGCCCGAGCAAAATTTTGAATAAAAATCTACCCAAGGTATCTCAGGATCCTCGCCGGTGCTACGGAGTTCGTGCACTGGGTTGGGAAGTAGAAAAGAGCACTTATGGGTTACTAACTTTGTGCCATGAAATTGATCCGTTGAATAAACCAATATAACAATCTTTATTTCGTTTGGTCCTTGTGATGGTTAATAGTTTTTATCTTTTCTGTGAAATAAAAAATTAATTCAACCTCCTGAATCTATTGGTTATTGCCGTGAAGAGTGGCAAGCATCGCTTCAGATGTCCTGCGTAGTTAGCGTCCTTTGATATTTCCCCCAGAATATGCAGATGTATTGTCATTCTGTGTCGATATAGACTCTTTTTTAATGTCATCGGTTCAAATTCTCCTAGTGCGGCCTTTTGGTTTCAAGATCTGTTCATGTGTAGGGCCTGCCTGGGTAGTTGTTGTAGCTGCATCCTTACTAGATGACAACAGCTCACAGAAGCAATGACAACAGCTCACAGAAGCAATGACAACAGCTCACAGAAGCAATGACAACAGCTCACAGAAGCAATGACAACAGCTCACAGAAGCAATGACAACAGCTCACAGAAGCAATGACAGCTCACAGAAGAATTTCACAGAAGCAATGACAACAGGAAGCAATGACAACAGCTCACAGAAGCAATTGTGACAACAGCTCACAGAAGCAATGACAACAGCTCACAGAAGCAATGTCACAGAAAGCAATGGACAACAGCTCACAGAAGCAATGACAACAGCTTTTGACAACAGCTCACAGAAGCAATGACAACAGCTCTGACAACAGCTCACAGAAGCAATGACAACAGCTCACAGAAGCAATGACAACAGCTCACAGAAGCATTGACAACAGCTCACAGAAGCAATGACAACAGCTCACAGAAGCAATGACAACAGCTCACAGAAGCAATGACAACAGCTCACAGAAGCAATGACAACAGCTCACAGAAGCAATGACAACAGCTCACAGAAGCAATGACAACAGCTCACAGAAGCCAGCTGCAGGCCTCGGAAATGAGATACCTGAGAAAGGTGGTCCAAGTGACAAGAAGGGACAAAGTCCGCAATCAGACAATGGTCAAGATCTTGATACCCAGCCCTTAATAACCCGACAGTCACAGTTACGATGGTTTGGACATGTGTGCAGAATGGGAGAAAATCGGCCACCATGGCAAGCATGGGAGGCTGAACCAGGGAACCAGACCTCCGGGATGCGCTGGGAAGACAACATCCGACAGTCTGACTGACAGAGGACTAGAATGGAACAAAGCCAGAAAGAAAACTGCTGATAGAGACGTCTGGCGATCTCTCTGGCAAACCTCTACACCCCAAGGTAGAAGAGGAGCGACTAAGTAAGTAAGTAAGCATCCTTACTAGATGACCAAACCATTTGATCTTCTGCTTCTCAGTGAGTTTGCTGCATGGTATTGTTCCTCCAGTATGTCTGCTATATCATTTCTAACTTTGTCTCGTTTGGTTAAGTTGGAGGCTTTTCTCGGGCATCTCTTTTCACAAACGTTAATTTTACCTAAGTTAGCCTTTGAAATGTCCAGGTACAGGTAGCCAGTGTGGTAAACATGCTAATGTGCTACTGGAAACTAGCCATAATATCCCCCGGCTGAAGACCCCTGTTTACACCCCCCTAAAAAGTGGTAAAACAGACAGCAGTGACAGTTTTTCTTTTCTAAACCGACTTATTCTTGTTAAGTATAATGTCTGAAACCTATCCTGCTATTTTAATGGCTAAAAACGAAATTTGACGCTGTACCATTCTTTAAAAAAAAAAATGACTGTTGGGCATTGCCTTTTAGTTATTTCAGGTTTTAAATGAGAATATTTAAGATCATGGAAGAATATATATTAGCAGGCCCGACTAGTAATTAGCGTCGACAACGACTAGAATCACAAATACAATGTGTCGTATATTATCTCGTGTCTCGTATTTATTATCAGATGTTGTGCGTTAGATGAGATATTGTTATTTATATGATGAAGTCTTTGTAGCCGCAACACCCGTTCTGAGATCATTGATTGTGTTTTTGCAGAGCTGACCACTTCCTGTGTGTGTTGATTCGGATGTGAACCTTCGAATGAAAACTGTTCGTCACACATCGACGCCGAAGTCAAAAGAATTGATTCGAACACTTATCAGCACAGTATCGAGGTAAGATCAAGAAAATGTGGTGAGATAACATCAGAGAAATTCTAGTTGTCCATCGTCAAGCCAACTAGAAGAGAATCAATCAGGATGCCGTGTCTTCCTGGGCATCAAATGACATAGGGGAAAAAAAAGTTACATTAAATCTGTTCTGAAGGAATATAAGTTCAAAAATTCCAGATTATACTTTAATGGCCCATTGTACCTTTCTATCGCGTGATCTCATAATTCTAGTTCAGTGATGACAGGTGAGTCCCAGCATGTTTATGTTCTGTATGTATGTGTTTTGTGTGAGTTATGTGTGTGTTGTTGTATGTTTGTTGAATATCTTAGTGGATTTCTTAACGGAAGCCGTGTGGCGGAGCGCATGGAGACAAAACTAGCCGTATTCAAGACCGTCTCCATCTGACAGGCCATGCTGCAGACGTCACCAAACCGGGATAACGAGTAATGAGTAATGAGTTAGATTATTTTACAGCACTCCGGAAACATCCATAGGCGCTCAGATTCCCCTCTCAACATATTCATCAGTGTCGCGTGGTTAATAGGGCCAGTCCTATGTTGGTTAACAAGACTTCGTGTGTGTCCGGTGTGCTTCTCATGCTTGGCTGTGCCGATTCTGACTCCCAATTCACGTATTCTTAGCAGTGATGGGGACACGTTGCTTCCAAAATCCTCAGTACGTCCTATCTCTCTAAGGGCAATGACAATGTCTGCGTGATTCATGGGCCGGCCATCTTCAATTAATGCAGCACCTGCTAGTCTATCAGCTCTCTCATTACCAACAACGCCTGCATGACCTGGGACGAATATGAAGGTAACTGCACACTGGAGAGTTTTGATATGACTCAAACCACTGTCTGCGTATGTTCATGTGGAATCACTTAGCCCACACACACACACGTCCTGTGTGAAAGCTTGTGTTTACTTCTATCGTGCTGTGTGTGGTCACGGAGAAAGCGCCGCTGTTCCTTAACTGTTCTGTCTGAAGAGCGAGCTGTAAATGCCCATGCACTCTTATGTCCTCGTATAACGGACCCGTCTGTGAAGATCACCACATCTGTCTCATCTGAGTTGTCACCGATAAGCGCGCATACCTCGACATTGACAGCAGCTGGATTCTGCTCCCGACAACTCTTATCGATCGTCACGACACAGGAGCATGTGAGGTGGGCGCTTCAGACTCTGGTACCCATTCCTCACCTGGATGGATGTCTGTAAGGCTGCAAACCTGCATAATGTCATCCTCTGACCGCCCTTTTTTATTGAAGAGCATGTGGTGCAAAGGGTGTTTCAGACCTGCTTGATCCGGTAGTTCCTAATAGGCAGGTCAAGAAGGGCTAACGATACGTTAAGGACAAGTTAAACTCCCAAATTGAATTTGATTATATCTACTGGAAATGATGCTTTCTATAGATACATACTAGTTTAAGAATAAAGAAGGAAAAATTAATTGTGATGGTTAAAATCAACATATTTTCACAGAAAAAGTATCGTTAGCCCGGTTTGGTGACATCAACAGCATGGCCCATCAGATAGTGACGGCCTTGCCTTATCCTAGGAAGAAGAAACTGAGCCTGAAAACACGCAGGGCAGACCAGGTTCATATTCTTGCTTGGCAGTTGCTCTAGGAAGGAAGCTCTGACAAGCGGACAGAAAGAGCACTGTTTGTCTGGTCCGGCAGCATCTGCAGCATGCTGTATTCTAAACATACTGGTGTTACCTTTCCTTCTTAGTAAAAAAGACAGGCAGAGAAAAAAGCACTGTCTGTGGACAACATATGGTCTCTATGTGCATGGAGAATGGGACTGTGTCTCTGGTCGTCATAGACTGTGTTCCCAAACCTCTCTGCAACACATTATATATATATATATATGTGTGTGTGTGTGTGTGTGTGTGTGTGTGTGTGTGTGTGTGTGTGTGGGAAGTAAACCAATAGTTATACTTAGTGTTCTGTTTATTATTTGATCTATGCCTAGTTAATAAACATTTCTGTAACCCATGGTGCCATTTCAATAGTTTGAGACGAATTCTACTTGTATTCCATAGTTGTAAATTCAAGCTCTGTGATAGACATAGAAATTAAAACTAATACTAAACTTCAAAGTTTTAATTCTGATGTCAAATCAGTTCTGTTGTATGGAGCGGAAACATGGAAAACAAGCAAGGCAAATGCTAATGAACTACAAACATTCATTAACTGGTGCCTGCGCACAATAGAGGGAATTAAATGGTAAGATAGAATCACCAATGTTGAGCTTTGGGGAGAACAAAACAAGTTCCAGTGAACCAAGAGGTGAGGAAAAGACGCCCACGTTGGATAGGACACAGGCTGAGAAAACCTGAGAACAATATAACTAGAATGTCTTTGCACTGGAACCCCCAGGGGCATAGAAATGAAGGAAGACCAACACACACACACACACACACACACACACACACACACACACACACACACACATGGATACGGGAGCTGGAGGGTGAAGTTAAAACAGACGTGAAGGACATGGGAAGAGTTGCAAGCGATAGCAAAGCTGGCTGACGGCCTATGCTCTACTGGGGGTTAGAAAAGCAGAAGAAGAAGACATACATGGCTAGTGACATACATGGCCAGTCACATACATGGCCAGTGACATACATGGCTAGTGACATACATGGCTAGTGACATACATGGCTAGTGACATACATGGCTAGTGACATACATGGCCAGTGACATACATGGCCAGTGACATACATGGCTAGTGACATACATGGCCAGTGACATACATGGCTAGTGACATACATGGCTAGTGACATACATGGCCAGTGAAGACACATTTATAATTGGGTGCTTTGTTGGTGTGTCGGCACACGAACTGATACATGCTGCAGGAGATCGCAGATTATGGAGAGGCATGATCGCCCACGCCAGTCGGCAAGGCACCTGGTGATGATGATGATGATGATGCCTTGCTGGTCATACGTCTTAGTACTCATACATTTGTTTCTGCAGCGAGGTGTTGTCGTCATCCGGAGGTGATAGCTAAGATTTCCAGCATGGTAACTGTGTCTTTCGATTTCTAGGTTGTCTTGTGTCATCATCATCATCATGAACCACTTCTGCCGTTAAGCGCCGTGTGGAGGAATAATTTGCGATCCAGTGCACGTTGACTGCCACTGGCTATTGTCATGCCGTGAAGGCGTAGAGTGTCTTTAATGTTGTCGATCCATATTTTTCCGTGGCCGTCCTCTTGCTCTTCAAATTCCTCCATAATTCTTGAGCAATTTCCCGTGAACAAATAAATTCCCTACCGGTTTGCTGGACCTGTCGCAGGATCATGTTGTCTTGTGTGTCCTTCAATATTTCTGTTTTTCCCGGAGTGTCGATACATTGTCTGTCTGCTATTATATGTAACGTTTCTGAGTATCGGGGATTCCCCTTTTGTTTATTTATGTATATAACATCATCATGTAGCAGGTCCTTTGCAGAACGTCGCTCTCATCATAGAAACACGGTGTCTCCCAGCTCTCCTGCCTTGTATACTTGTATACCCAAGATGTCACTTATATCCTGTAGCCATCTTGGTGCTGGTCGACACCTGCACCTCCTTCCTGGTACCATATGTTCTACTATTATTCCCCCCCCCCCCCCCCCCCAAACCGCTGTGGAGCTTGGTATGGCTAAAATATTTCAGCTTCTCGGAAAGCCACTTTTCCTTGATGTTCAGATCTTTCTAAGATGCCACTATTTGTTTTCTACTTTGTTCGTGGTATTCTGAAAAGCTGTCTATAGCATTTCAACTCAAAAGCCCCTACAAAAGGAGGGTAGTCGTTCCACATAAACAGACCGGGCAAGATTGGATCAAGCTGACTGTAGCGGAGTTGATCCCCACACGTAAACACCAATCATTACATGGGGGTAACTTCTTCAGGTACGGTGATCCCATTATTGATGTCTGTTTCTCAATGGACGTCCTCTGTAATGATTTTTGTGCCGATAGAGAACTCAGTAACCTCATTACTGATGGAAGGGTTTTCCCCGCTGTTCTTTATCTCTTGTATTGCTGTATGTGTTTATTGATTGGTGCGTATTCTCACACTGTGTGTATGTGTTGATGATTGTGTATATGTACAGGTGTATATGTGTGTGTGTTGTTTTTCCCAGTACGGGTTGCAGGTACCACTGTCAGGAAAACAAGAATAGAGCCACTGCCTCTCCAACAAGCATGTCGTAGGAGTCGACTAATTAGGAGCGCCCTTTATGCCCGAGCGACAAGGAACAACCAACTACACAAAAATAAGCCAGTAAAACGGATGTACACGCATAACTCAGGACCTGGCGCAAAGGCAAAGTTCAAATGGACGAACCACCAGGGCTTTCCTACGGAACCTACAGTCAGTGAACAAACAAGAAGAATAAGTGTTGTCCTTCTTGTTTGTTTTGTTAGTTTTAACATAACGCTCAATTTTCTATTTCCTCCCTCTCTCTTTCCTTTACATCTCTTTCTGTCTGTCTGTCTGGCTGAATGGCGGTCTGCTTGCCTGTCCGTCTGTTTGTCATTTCTCTCTCTCTCTCTCTCTCTCTCTCTCTCTCTCTCTCTCTCTCTCTCTCTCTCACACACTGCTTTTCTGTCTCTCCGTCATTTTTTATTTATGTCCTCTCCTTCCCTTCCCCCTTCTGTCTCCATCGGTCCCCTCTCACTCTCCCTGTTGTCTTTCACAGAAAAGAAAAAGAAGGAAAAAAGGCAGAAGAAAAAAACCAAAACATACATAAACAACTCTAAACCTGTCTGTCTGTCTGTCTGTCTGTCTGTCTGTCTGTCTGTCTGTCTGTCTGTCTGTCTGTCTGTCTGTCTGTCTGTCTGTCTGTCTGTCTGTCTGTCTGTCTGTCTGTCTGTCTGTCTGTCTGTCTGTCTGTCTGTCTGTCTGTCTGTCTGTCTGTCTGTCTGTCTGTCTGTCTGTCTGTCTGTCTGTCTGTCTGTCTGTCTGTCTGTCTGTCTGTCTGTCTGTCTGTCTGCCTGTCTGTCTGTTTGCTGGTCTGGCGATATCTGTGACCAATGTTAATTTCCGCCTTTAAAATACAGTCAAGAACCCGTGCCCCAGCTTCTGCACAACCCAGGTCCGAGTCTTGGAAGCTGCCGATACAACACTCCCGACAGGGCTGCCAATTGGATTTTCATCAAATCCCAAGCTAAACTGGCTAAAAAACCCAGCAATACAAAAGCAAAGAACAATAAACAAAAACCCAAGATTTATAAAAAGTACAAATTTCATAGTTTCGAAACGAAACATTTACCCACTTTTATAATAAGAATATATTTTGTAAAAAACTCAAGATTCAAAAATCTTAACCCAAGGTGTCACATAAAACCCAGATCTGGGGGTAAAACCCATCATTGGCAGCCCTGCACGCCTGACAGCAGCAACTGAAACAGATCCACGGAGACAGCTTCATTCTGTTGCTCCGCTTCTTCTCAAACGATCAATACCCTCGACCAACCAGTGCTTTGCAAACTGACAGGCGAGTCTTTACGCCATCGTGTCCGCGAGCCGCATGGATTTATTCACTCTGCCAGATCCCACGGTGTCCCTCTGTGTGTGGTCGGAATTATAACAGTTCGGAATTTTAATAGTTCGGAATTTCAACAGCTGTGGACTATCATTATACAATTATTATTACTGCGCTATTGATTATTTATGGTGTTTCGTTAGAGTAATTTTTTTTAAAATATCAGAAGTTAAACTTATCTGCATCCATCAAATTATTATTTATATATATTGTTAACCACTGCGTTACCTACAGTTTAACTCATCCACGTCCTTCAAACTACCGTCTGAAGACGTTATTAATCATGTTTTCACAGTTTAATTCTTCATCTCTATCAAGCAAATCATTAACTATAGACGTTCTTATCAACCCCGTTAATAAATGTTTCACTCGTTCGTGTTGATCATATCACTGTTCTGAGATAATATTACTCATTACTTAACTAAAGTTTAACTCGTCTGTTTCTAAAAAACCGCTAACTGTAGATTATATATTCCATAGCTTACCAAAATATGTAACTCACTTGTGTTAATCCAGTCACTATCTGGAGATCCTGTATTTAATCGCCTGACAATACTTAGTCTATATAAGACTTTATGCGGTACGTTAACTCATGCAATTACTGATTGCGATTCGTTAACTCGTCTGATTACTGATTGCGGGGCGTTAACTTATCTAATTACTGATTGCGGGGGCGTTAACTCATCTGATTACTTATTGTGGGGCCCTAACTCGTCTGCGTCTATTTAATCATTATTTGGAAATACTGTTATCAATCGCGTTACTAAAGATTTAACTTTTGCAGTTCTTTTATTGACTATTCGGCGGTGTATCGTATGACGAAGTCGTCCCCTTATGAGATGCAATCTTTCGTTATTTGAAGCCCTATCTTGGCTTTTGCCGTTGGCCCTGAATAAAGCTGGGCCACAAATGTGGCTGAAGAGAGTTATTGGGACCTCTCCACGGATGAACCTCATCCGCATGGTGGCACTTTGTATCACCGGGAGTTTATCGCTTGTGTGATGTCTTGGTGGGGTATAACAAGCAAGTAATTGGCGGTGCAATAATTCATCATCGTCTGTTTAATCACTTGGCGATACTATTACCAGCGGCTATGTTTTTATATTGTCCATCGTTTTCATGGTCAACCTCTCTTTCAATGATTCCTTGTTTTTCACCATAATTCAAAATAATGTTTTCCACTGTGAATTGATATAATAAAGCCACAAATGATATCTTGCCCAATCAATATTTTGCCAGGTCAATAACTGTTCCAGGGAAATGAGATCTATAAGAAGGGCTGCAGAACTGACAAGAAGAAAATATCCTACCAAGACTGAGGTGATAAGAGAAAAATTCGGCACAGAATCAATTCGTAATTGAATATAAAAACTGCAAATCAAATGGCTCGCCCGCTTAGAATACCTCGTGACGCCATACAATACAAGATACACAACAAGAGGAAAAGGACGTAGGGGACAATGTAGACCAAAAACAAGATGGAAAGACAACATCAAAGAAACTCTACTACAGCACGATGTGTCTGTGGTCGAGGAGTCTAGAAGAGCAAGAAACCTTATATCTCCCCTGACACCTGAAGCAGTAATTGGGAAAGTGAGAAAGAAGAAGATTAATTACGCAATATAGTTTGTGATCTCCTTATACAAGGGGAAGTCAATAAGTAAGTCACAAATGGTTCTTTAAAAAACTCATTAATTCATTCAGTAGCATGTCCCTCGCGGAACCTCGCTGCCATAACAACACTCCGGAAAACCTTCCTATCCTGAGCAAGATGTCCTGCGTCTGATACACCCATCTGGAGATCATCTGCCACATCCTGCACCCATCTTCTCCTTGGCCTTCCTCTTCCTCTCTTCCCAGGCATATACCCCTCCATTATTGTTCTCTCTAGACTTCCATGACGTTTCAAGTGACCAAAATATTTCAATTTTCTTTGTTTTATTGTCTTTACTAGCCAACCCTCTTCAATATTCAGCTCTTGAAGTATGGATGCATTTGTTCTTTTCTTTACCCAAGATATTCTTAGAACCTGTCTGTAACATTTATATTCCAATGCATTTATGCGCTGTTCCGCTTGTTTAGTAAGTGTCCAGGTCTCACAGGCGTATGTTGCAATAACAAACTAAAGAGGATAAACATTTATTTTTACACATATACTGTTCCCTTATTTTTCGAAATAATGTTCATCAACACTGATGCACTTGTCTCATCGTTTTATCAGTCCTCCGAAACTTGCTGCACAGAAGTGCGTGCTCTGTTTTCTTAACCACATTTTCAATCGTCTGGGTACGCACCTTGAGCACACTTTCTTAAAATTCAATTGAGTATGCATAATATTGTATGCTGAACCATGTGAGCACCCTATTGCAGCTGCTACAGAATCAACAGTTACTCGCCTGTCACCTCTAATCATCTTCACCATTTTCACAGATACGTCTGTTGCAACCCAGCAGGACGACCAGATCGGACTTCATCAACAAATTTAGAGTGTCTTTGAGAAAATTTCTTTTACCCAGCTTTGCCCGCTTTACGGGATAAATATTTGTCATCGCAAACAGGAAGCATTTTCTTTGAATGTCCTTTGCAGGCAGCCTCTTTGGCCTCTCCCTCACCCCCCCCCCCCCCCCCCAAAAAAAAAAAAAAAAAAACAGCACAACAGCACGTTGTTCTTTGGGGGTGCTTTCCGTAAGTACAATCGCCATTTTGTTTTTGTGTTGCGAATGCGCGCGCAACACCTAGCGCCACCTAACGAACGGTGACATACATTTCGATGTTGCTGTCACCTATTGACATCTTTAGAAACCACCAACTACATTTTCCTGCCATCATCCCATAACCATTTGTGACTTACTTATTCACTTCCCCTCGTACCATAGATTCCAAAACAATTATTGGAACACCCCCCCCCCCCCACCACCAGTACCTAATCAAAATACAATACTAAGCAAGACACTTTATAAATCCAGCTTCTATAATCAATCAACAGCTTCTATAATCAATAAACAGCTTCTGTAATCAATAAATGGCCTCTATAACCAATAAACTGCTTCTATAATCAATTAACAGCTTCTGTAACCAATAAACAGCTTCTATAATCAATTAACAGCTTCTGTAACCAATAAACAGCTTATATAATCAATAAGCAGGTTCTAAAATCAATAAACGGCTTCTATAGTCAATTACCAGTTTCTATAATCAATAAACAGAAAGATGCAGAGACAATTTTGTTTTCTTTTATTTATCTATCTTTTTTCCCCCACGTCTTTAAACATATTCAAGAAAGAATTTATGGTTATTCGTTTCTGTAAAACACGGGAGCAAAGGTTGCATCATGTACAGAAGATTAAAGCAAGAGAGGATAATTTTCAAACATCATGAATCACGTCTAAAAAAAACGTTAATGAGAAAATGAATTTTGTACTCTTCTGTCAATTTACGAACGCTGAAAATTTTTCCTGTCAATAGTACATCTCGCATTTCGGTGAGGAGCTGTTTTGGTTGAACTACTCTCCATCGTGATTGTAACTGATTCAAAAAGCATGCTGAGGAAGATCAGAACAGGTATGCTTCGTGCAGAGTGGCATTCTTCGGTGCGGAGGACACGAGTGAGCAGTATTGTCTGGAATTTTTTCACCGGGTTACGCCGGTGTGTTTGGAAATGAACAGGCGGACAGACTGGCTGGCTCTGCACAACTTGGTGGAATACTGCTACATGATAGGGCAGATGTGGTTAGTGCCTTGTGTACAATTCGGAGGAGTAGATGGATCACCACAGTCTAGTGAGATTGATGCAGTTGGGGGTGACGAGAGGTTCTGGCAGAAGTTCAAGGCTCAGATGAAAGGCAAGACGGACGTTTAATCAGAAAGCTACTGGCACCATTAGTATCGGAACTCTTCGCTGGCTGATGAAGATGGGGACGGAGCGCTTATGGGAATGCCCCGAGTGCTGTGATGTCGGTTCTTGAATCAAATTAAATCAAATCAAACCATCCATCACAGTTGTACACTTTCTAGCGATCCCCCTAGCTTCCAGCATCTCTCCCCCCCCCCCCCCCACCAGTTCATTCCAGTGTTCCCTAGATCATTCAAGAGCTTCCTCGATCTTTCACGAGCTCCATAGATTGTTTCAGCGCCCCTAGATTGTTCCATGGCCACATAAATAGGCCCAACGCTTCCAGATCATTTTACATAAATAAACAAAGGGAAACCCTTGAAGCCCTAGAAATATATAATATATATATATATATATATATATATATATATATATATATATATATATATATATATATATATATATATATATAAAACAAAGAGACAATGTATTGATCCGCACTCATAGAAAGAAGTAGAAAGGCAGAATGACACACCAGACAACATAAAAATCGAAAGCTTTAGTTACCGTGCAGGGAATCGAACCTGTTACCTCCAAATGGCGTGTGCGCCTCGCTATGGAAAGAAGCGTACTAAGAACACAACCAACTAGGCACCCCCTAGGGCGTCAGCAATACCGGATTGCTGGGAAGAATAGGGTCTTTCACGTGAAGGTGAGGTAGGCTTTAGCAAGAGAGGCTAACAGACTTTTAGAGTCTGACACTGAACATCATTGTTCTATTAGGACCCTAGAAACTGATAATTAATAGTCAAATTAAAACAAAAAAAATAAACATAAAAAAGTTTTTGGTCTGTCTGCGTGCAAAATTCTTAATCATTGATCTCCTTCCTCTCTGGAGCCGCCATGGTGTTGCAGCTGGGTGCTCACCTGTAGGTCCGAAGGTCTCACGGAGCCGGACTGTCTCAAACATGTCCTTGGCTCCCAGGTCGAACTAGCCTTTAATGGATGAGAGTGCACATTCTTACTGAGCCCGACTGTCTCATTGCTGCAGATATCCTGCCTCCACTCATCTCTCCCCTCTTCAGGTCGAACTAGCCTTTAATGGCCTCCATACTGGGTAAAATTCTGATTGCCTTCTTCAGCATTGCGGTTCATTGCTCTTCCACTCATCTCTCTGGTTGGCCTTCTTCAGCATTCCGAGCTTCATTGCTTCCATCCATCTCTCTGGTTGGCCTTCTTCATTCCGAGCCCTTGCGGTTCATTGCTGAGATTGCTGCAGATCTCTCACCCGAGCCTTGCGGTTCATTGCTCATCCACTCATCTCTCTGGTTGGCCTTTACTTTCCAGTTGGTGACACCAAGTGTTTGCAGGTCTGTCTGGACATTATCTCTCCATCGTCTTCTTGGTCTGCCTTTCCGACCATTCATCTCCCTGGTGTATGCAGTTTTTACCTCTCTGTTAGCATTCACGATGCCCGTGAACAATGGTGATTTAAACAGATTATGAATTTCATTATGGCTTCTCACTCTCCATTCCCCGTTGTTTACACCATTGAAAGCCCAAAGATTCGTCGTAATACCCTGTTTTCGAAAAATTGTCTAAGTACCAATTAGTTTATTAAAAAATTATAGATCTAGCCCTATATACCCAATACACATAAAGGCGTGGAAAAAGGTCCTATACCTTACTTTTTAACTCCTTCTTTGCCTACATCACTCTATGCATCCTGCATATATCCCCACAGTGTCCTAGTATTTGATATTCCAGTTGGCCAAGCCCAAATTACTGAGACGCTTCAGACTGTTTACCAGGCCTAAATTATATCTGCGGGCGTACACACGAGTTAAATGTCATGTTTATGGCCTCTACAAGACCAGACAAATAAATTCATGCGCCTATGTTTACCAACATTAATGCGAGAGCTTTCGTAAAATCATTACATGGGAATTGATGCTGACTCCAGCGATGGCTGAAAGGGGGCGTGTAATTAATTGCTTGGCCTTGGTTCCTCTCTACGAGTTGATATCATAGAGTGCCGAGGTTTGAGATAAATATCAGTCATCATCATCATCATTATCATTATCATCATCATAAGAATATGGTTCTTCTTTTCTTTACATACAAAATTGGAGCATTCGCAACTAACCAGGTTACCCAAAGTCATCCCTATCTTTGCCCGGCTCTCTAGCGTAGTTGGCTAAACCGGATTGCGCGGTGACCGGGTGACGAACTCCTTGTGGTCTGGGTTCACTCCCGGGGGAAGGCAGAAAAGCCACATTTCTTCCAGATTTACGGTATTTACAATGGAATCAAGGCCGAAAGGTTGCGATATCCATAATACCTAGCCTAAGGGTTAACAACTCATGGCTTTCGGATACTAAAACAAACAAACAAACATCCCTATCTTTTGCAATGTCATCTAATCCTCTCCTCTTATCATCAGCATGTGCTCACGTCTATGCACAGATCTCGGGCCTTGGTAATTTGAATCATTTTCTTTGATGATATTCCAGCACGCTATCACTTCAAGCCGTCACGTATCGTCTCTGTTAGTCTGCCAGTGCCTCTTCTACCGTTCATCTTTCCGGTTATCACGATCTTCTCCAGTGCTTCTCTTCTCGTCGTATGACCAAAGGACACTGACTGCCTCTTTCTTACAGTAGTAACCCCCCCCCCCCCCTCTCACCCCATGCCCTTACCATATTGTGTATATAGTTATATTGTCATCTTTAGGTTTTTAGTTCTTTCCACTGTCAATATCTTCAGTCTGCTGGTATTTTTTCTCAAACTACATAAATTATTTTCTCTAAACACTTTCTTTTGCATCACCCCCCCCCCCCCTCTCCCCGCCCCTCCCCCGCTCACAGACT
>CAJHNH020004668.1:852857-880357 GCA_905116865.2 Candidula unifasciata | reverse complement strand
GGGTGGGGGGGGGGGGGGTGGGGGGGGGGGGGGGGGGGGGGGGGGGGGAGGGGGGGTGGGGGGGGGGGGGGGGGGGGGGGGGGGGGGGGGGGGGGGGGAAATAGTACCAGACGTTTTGTTGAAAAGATACACACTTTTTTTAGTATATATATATATATTATATATATATATATATATATATATATATATATATATATATATATGTGTGTGTGTGTGTGTGTATATATATATATATATATATCATCATCATCATCAGGTGCCTTGCCGACTGGCGTGGGCGATCATGCCTCTCCATAATCCGCGATCTCCTGCAGCATGTGTCAGTTCGTGTGCCGACACACCTCCATGCCATGCAACAAGACTGTCAAGCATCTTCTCTCGTTGTCTTCCTCTATCCCTCCTTCCACAGATCTTTCCAGTGGTCACAACATGTTCTATTTTCCCTCTTCTCATAACATGGCCGAAAAATGATGACTGTCTCCTTCTGATGTCAGTGATAAGTTGTCTTCGGTCTCCCGCCTCTTTTAAAACCTCTTGGTTTGCTCTTTTTGGGCTTGTCCAAGGTATTCTAAGCATTCTTCTTCTGTAAAAACCACATCTCTGAGGCCTCCAAAAAATTGTTTTGGCCTGCCTACCGATTGTCCAGGATTCACACCATCCATATGTTAAAACTGGATGTATGTAGCAAGCAAGAATTCTTTTTCTAACTCTCAAATGACAAGGATATATATTGCCACAAGGAAATGTTTTTTTCATTTTATAAAATGCAGTTTTTGCTGTCCAATTCTGTTTCTTATTTCAGTTATGCATCTTCCATCTGATGTTATCCATGTGCCCAGATACTTAATTTCTGTACTTGTCTTAAAATAACACCATTGACTTTTATTACACATTTAGGAATAATTTTGTTTCTTTGATACCACCATTACTTCTGTCTTCCCATTATTCAAACTGAGGCCCATTCTTTTCCACTTTCTAAAACACCACAATGTCTATCATTTTCCTGTAATTCTTTCTGACTTGTTGCTATCAAGACTGTGTCATCAGCATAACGTAAATTGTTTATATTGTGCCCACCAACCACGATTTCCGGGCATATCAATTAAAGATCTCATAATATATTCACTGTATATTGAAAAACAAATCAGGTGAAAGTACACATCCTTGTCGTACGCCCCCTCTTTATGCTTTGAAATGTACCTAAACAGTTGTTAATTCTTATAGCTGCTGTTTGCTGCCAATACATATTCTTTAATTATTCTTAGATCTTTCCCCATCAATGTTTAAATTTTTCTAACAGTTTGATTACTTCTTCACGCTTCACACAGTCAAATGCTTTTGTATAGTCTATGAAGCATAAGTACAAAAAATCAGTCTTTACTTCTATAGCTCTTTCTGACAATGTCCTTAGGATGTATATGGCATTGTTTGTACCTTTTCCTTCTACAAATCCACATTGTTCATCACTGATTTCTGGTTTAATTTTTGTTTCTTATTCTTCTCATAATTATTCTCAGTAAAATCTTAGTCAGTGTGACTCCTAAGACTTATTGTGTGTTGTGGCGATGGTCTTCACATTTTAAAGTACCTGGTTTCTTCGGCAGAGCTATAAATATGGATTTTAAAAGGTCATTTGGAATATACCCACTGTATTATACATATCATTTAAAAGTTTAGTTATTATTTCAATTCCAAAATTTCCCAGTGCTTTCGATTTCTTCCGTGAGATGTTGTTCTGGCCGGCGGTGCTTTTCCTTTCTTCATATGATGTATTGCATCCTCAACTTCTGCAGTCATTATTGGTGGACCATCATTGTTGTTCTGCAGTTTCTACGTCTGTGGTCTATTATCATCATACAATTCCCCTATATACTCTGTCCCCGTCCATCTGTTAATTATATTACTATGTCCCATTAATAAGTCCACCCTCCTTTGATATCAAAAACATCCAGTGCTGTTACGTGTCATCTTTCCTGTTAAACATATTTATCTGTTAGGTATCATGGAAATGTGAGTCTTTCAAACCGTGATTTTTCCCCAATCTCTGTACACATTTGATTCAGCCAGGCTTCTTTTAGCACTTTGCATTTGTTCACTATTTCTTTTTGTATTCTAGAGTATTTCTTCTTTATCATTCTTTTTTCTTCCTTCTTTCATCCATCAAATCTGCAGAATTTCGTTGACAAAAATTCCATTTTCTTTTTTGCAACTGTATGGGTTTGTGGAGAATGTCCTCTTTTGATGTCTGCTGAATTGACTCACGCAACATATCCCCCTGTTCATCACATTGTTTTGTATAATTTCCATTGCATTATACCGGTTTTGTACAGTGATGTTGTACTGTTTGTCCTTAATTTTCTTTATCCGTTCTAATAATTCCTAAATTTAACTTGATGTTCTGTGGTGTTTTTCTAATGTTCTTTAGTTTTATTCTCATTTTTCCTACAACTGGAACATGGTCACTAAAGCAGTCTGCCCCTGGTCTAGTTTTAGCTCCAAATAAGCTGCTCTGAAATCTTCTTGAAATCAAAATATAATCAATCTGATTGCGGACATTATCACCAGGACTTTTCCAAGTCCACAATCTTCGAGGATGGTGTTTAAACCAGGTGTTACCTATTATCATGCTGGCGCGACTCAGCCCATGTCTATTAATCTGTCACCTCTCACATTCTTTTCTCCTAGTCCATATCCACCCGTTATTTACCGTACACTTTTTCACTTCCTACTTTTTGCGTTGAAATCGTCCAAGTACCATTGTTACTTCACAATTTTGCATGTGATCAACAGCCATGTCTAACTCATCATAAAATGCGTCAATGTCTTCCTCTGAACTATCTGCTGTTGGGGACATAAATCTGTTACTAAGTTGATGTCAAACGGTCTGCCGCGAAGTGTTATAATAGGTACTTGCTATTTGATATTGTCCAAAAATCCTTTAACCTTTGTTTTGAGTTCTTTGGATCCAAAATTAATACCTAACTCCCTTGCTATACTTCTTTCCCTCCCGAGTAGATAATTCGGTGCTCGATCTGAAATACTTTCTCCCCTGCTCCTCTGCCATTCGCATGTCACTAATTCCTAGTATAGTTGATGTTTCCATTCTGCTTCATTCCATCTTGATGTATAGCAAGTTTTACCGTTTTTGCACGAGTGTTTTTGACATTTCCATGTACCAATGGTTTTCATGGATGTTTTCTACCATTTACTTTTTTTCTACAGTAGAATGGAGAGGCTACGGAGTATCAACCCGAAGAAACATGATGCTCCCTACCGGAAACGAGGTGATTCGCACCGGAATCCCCATTCACGTCGGTTATCTGAATAAGTATTATTTGAGGCTTGATTTTTCTTGGGATGGTAACACGGTGGTTTCCCCTTGCCTTACCACCGTTTTTTTGTTTTTGTATATGGTTTGACTCCAATAAGCCTTTGTCTAAAAAAAGACTTACCCTGCAAAGGCAGCAGGGGGGAGCAGGTTATGCGCTCCTCTTACCCGCGATGGGCCACTGTACGTAGAGTTTTGAGGTATTTTAGTAGAAGTAGCTTTTTTAGCTGATCCCCACCCAACCTAACCTCGCCTCGCTCTCAATGACCGATCCAACCTGTTTTTTGGTCCACTGGCCACGTATTCAATATAGTTCGGGCATAACCTCTATAAGTTTCTAGGAGGGCCTTTCCACCCATCCGCCACCTGGTGGATGTTTGACTGAGCCCTAGTAGTAGGACAGTGCTCCTACCCCAGAATATAATATCTATCTATAATATATATTACATATAGTGTGTGTGTGGTGTTGTGTGTGTGTTTGGTGTGTGTGTGTCACCTTATATTTGATCTGAATTGAAATTCTTTCATCATTGCTGTACCAATCATTTTCGCTCATTTGTGACGAAGCTTTTGTACTGACTACCAGTGGCTGTAGTTAAATGTCTTGGAGCTATAACCGATTTTATCAGTACTTTTATTGTACACGTCTTCAAAGACGAGCGATTATTTTGTTTAACCTAACTATTGTTAAGGAGAAAGAAAACTCTATAGACAGTTGCAGGTAAATGATGTAATGCCTTAACACTAAGCATACATTTTGATACTAATGGAAAGAGATTTTCTTCTCCAACATTTTCTTCGGAAATTGTAAACCTAAATTTGTTGTGTTTTTTCAGCATTAGATGATTGATCTTGCACTGTTAGTTACTAATATAATCCTTACGTCCTTTTTAGGATGAAATTTTTTGTTATTTGAAGCCCCATCCTGGCTTTTGACAGGGACCGCAATATAGGCAGGCCATAAATATGGCCAATTGTCTGAACGCGGTTTCTGGGACCTCTCCACTGTGATTCTCATCTACATGGTGGCACTTTGTGTCATCCGGTGTTTATCGCTTGTGTGATGTCCTAGTGAGGTAGAAAGTCAGTCAGTCAGACTGTTAGTTTCCTCCATTCATTATTAATTTGTTCTTTTTTATTTAAACAAGGCTGATGAATTACATGACCAATAGTATAATTGATATCTGTATTCCTTCAGTAACACTTATCTGATATCCAGCGTACGATGTAACGTTTCAAACATGGATGCAAAATTTTACAAACGTTTGTGATTGTTATTCGACATATGCTTCGTTAATATAAATTGCTTTAACCTGTGGTGCCATTTCAATGGTTTGAAATGAATTCTGTCCGTATTCCATAGTTGTGGATTTCAAGCTGTACGATATACATGGCCAATAAGACACCTTTTTTGGGGGTGCCTAGTTTACTGTGTTCTTATTGCACTTGTATCCATGGCGAGGCGCAGACGCCGTCTGGAGGTGACAGGTTTTAATTCCGGGCACGGTAACTATAGCTTTCGATTTTTATGCGTTCTTCTATCTTTCTACTTCTTTCTATGAGTGCCGATCAATACACTTTCAGTTACTTGATTAGTTCAAAAACATCGAGGATGGTAGCAAAAGTACAGTTATGTTTGGCAATGGTCAGACAGTACCAAATGTGTAAGAATGTACCAATTTTAGCAGCCCTGTTCTAGTATCGCATGCTCCATCTCTTCAGACGTTGAGATTTGATTTGCCTTGTAAGTGCTAACAGCTTGTTTGTGGTTGCTGTAGTTCTATCGTTAGATAATTAGATTACCAATACAGAAGGTTGAGTTACCCACACACCCCCCTTCCGTATACTGCTTTACAAAAGGAGCGAAAGCACAAAGAAAACGTTGGGCGCCTTTACAAATATTCTACGCCAACCTAAAATATTGGATTGGTGATGGGAGAGGGAGAAGTGGCTGCCCGGGTGCCATGTTCCGGTGCTTAGTGTCGTTTCAGTCTTCTAAAATGAAAACTGGACTTGTTTTGAAACTGTTAAAAGATGCTAAGCTATGTTAAGAACTGTCATCTAGGTTTGTGGACCAGGGCTGCTGAAGTTGGTACTTTTGTACACATTTGGTACATTTGACCGTTTCCAGGCAAAAACTGCACATTTGGTACCATTTGACCGTTGCCAGGCGAAACTGCACATTTGGTACCATTTGACCTTTGCCAGGCAAAACTGAACATTTGGTACCATTTGACCTTTGCCAGGCGAAACTGCACATTTGGTACCATTTGACAATTTGAAAGGCAAAACTGCGCATTTGGTACCATTTGACCTTTGCCAGGCAAAACTGCTCATTTGGTACCATTTGACCTCTGCCAGGCGAAACTGCACATTTGGTTCCATTTGAAAGGCAAAAACTGCACATTTAGTACCATTTGACCTTTGCCAGGCTAAACTGCACCTTTGGTTCCACGCTCAGTACATTTGTAGAAAATTTGCATCAATATTTTCAATTTTTACACTTTAACAAACAGTGATTGAGAGTTTGCTCTCCTTTGAAACCCTCATCAAAACATTTATTGACGAGATCGGTTATTGATCCGAGACATTAACTGCATCAACTGGAAGCCGTCACATCAGCTTTCCAGCCAAACTGAGCGAAAAAATAACTGTACGGCGCAGCAGTGATGTCATGTCACAGAATTTAAATTCTGGTTAACCCGTTTTAACGGGGTTTTAAACTATAAAATTGAAGATTTGGTACTCTTTGGTATGTTTTGGTACCTTTTCAAAATAAATAAGGTACTGTTGCCTCGGCGTCTGTAACTTAGGCGTTGTAACGCGCTTTGTAATGCCGGGGTGCCGGGTTTGATCCCAGCTGCGGCGATTTGTCTTGAGTTGGTTTACAGAGGTACCACATGCAATGAAAAACTAATGAACGTAAACACTATGCCTAAAGATACCACAGAAGCAAAAACTGCAGGGGTTGGTTCTGCAACGTCCTGGAAAGGATACGCAATTCACATGTTTTAAAAAAAAACCAATACTTAACTATGTAAAGCTAAAATACGTTGCACGCGCTCGTGTATGTGCGTGAGTGCACGCGCGCATTTGGTGTTTTTCAGTTGTTGAACATTTCCATAGCAATACTGAAGTGAACTTATCCCTTTTTTGAAAATGAAATACGTTAAAAAGGAGGATTTGACAGACAGAAGTGTGTCTAGCCTGAAACATAATTTGCATACCGTCATCTTCAAGCTGTCTTTTCCCGGTTTCTGTGCTGAGGTGAATATCAAAGATCGGCCTAACGGTTCAAGTTTGAGATTTCTCGTCTGCTGCTCTCTGTTGGCAGACAAAGGATGACTTTTTTTAAAGGGCAGCTTCTTCAATGGCGTGCCGCTCAACATCTTAGATGCTAGTGAACTCATTTCTCAATGCAATCCTCCACCTTTACCAGAGTTCGGTTTCCCCTGCGGGTGGTTTAGAAAAAGATTGGTTTCATGGCTTTCAGAAAGTGAAAAGAGAGTCCTATAGTGGGATATATTAGGGCCTTATCAATTAATATTCCCAAAGTTACTAATGGACAAAAGGCAACCTACCTCCATTGTGAAGACAGCACACTTTTCATTTTCCTTAATGGCATTAATTGAAACAAATACTGCCACAAACTGTCAGTTACTGACTTTATTATACCACTTTTGCGGTGTAGGCAGGGGGCCTTTGAGCCTGATAATTTACTGCCGCATGGCTAGTGCTGTCGGCACAACTGTGTAGGTGAGGTTTTATTTTGCCCCGACAGAAAAAAAAAAACCTTACCGAGGATTCGAACCCAGGTCTCGAAACAAATACTGAACTGACTATGTTTCTCAAAGTCCAAGCCTCTGTTCACGTCATGAGAGGCTGTACCAGGAGACAGTAGCCGATTGCTACGATTGGGCCAGGCATGGTGTGGTCTTGTGTCACTGGACCACTACTGCAAACGTGAAGGCCATCCTGGGTCACTCTGAAACACCGTGGCCACCAAGTATTCTTCTTAGGCATCGCATGGGAAAGCTGTTTAACCCTTTCTGCGGGTGTGAACAAGTTAACCAAGTTTCATTGCCATAAACAAGAATGCTGAGAACATGTGTATCGCTTCCTATCTCTTTTCCGTCAGCCACCCACTGCCCCCCACTTAGCTGTTGCACCATTTCTCACTTTTTCCTTGCTGATCCAGGGTTCTGCGTGGTCTCGAGGCATTGCGTTCCCCTCGAGTGCTGGAGTCCCGGGTTCAGGCCCCAGTGGAGGCAGGGATTTTTTTCAGTCATTCATTTCTTTCAGTCATTTCCCCTGATCTCTGGGTTGTAAGATCGGACGCCCGTGTGTAGTGTTGCGCACGTAAAAAGAAAATCCGTTGGCAGTTGGGAATCGAAAAGAGTAGCCTTACGGCACTGCCCGAGCAAAATTTGGAGTTAAAAATCTACCCAATGTATTTCAGGATCCTTGCCGGTGCAACGGAGTTCGTGCACTGCGTTGAGCTTCTTCAAACTAAGGCTTGAGTTAGAACTAGAACGGAGTACTATGGGTTACACCCAAGTGCCATGATGTTGGTCCGTTGAATATAACTTCGTTGATCCTTTCAAAGTCTTGTATCAGTTCCCACTTATGGTTGGCCGGCTCTTCATCCTTTCCCTTTCCCGTCTTCCAAACGATTGCTCAAAGATCCTTCTTCCCTACGCCCGTCGTCCCTTTATTTCCAGATCTCTGTTCACCAGTCATCCCAGGTAGCAGTAGTAGATTTTTACCCCACTAGGACATCATACAAGCGATAAACACCCGATAACACAAAGTACCACCATGTGGATGAGGTTCACCGTGGAGAGGTCCCAGAAACCGCGTTCAGCAATTTGGCAATATTTATGGTCGGGCTATATTGCGGCCCCTGGCAAGAGCCAGAGTAGGGCTTTGTATAACGAAAATTGCATCCTACAAGGAGATGACTGGATTTGTGATCCCACGGGTGGAGAACACAACAAAATACAGATGGTGAGCGGAGCCAGGGACCAACAAGAAACGAGGGATTGAAAACTGGTGCAAATCTTTCTGGAGTAAATTTGCATTCCTAGCTCCACTCATTATCTTCCCCATTAATCATGTTATTCTTCTTTTCAAGTTATCGTAAATCCTTCTTTGTTCTCTTATCTTGTCGAAGTTAGCAATTAGCAGGGCCTGTGAATAAATATCAGCTGTAATTCCTCGTTGCGCTGAATAGGGTAGCCAACGTGACCTTACACATTTGTTTTGCGACATTGATAAGTTGCGCTTTTTGTTTTATTGATCTTATTGATCGGGGTGTTAGCGTTTCGTTCAGTTGCTTGGCTCAAAATTAAAATAACAAATCGTCATGCTCAACCAGAATCCTCAAGGGGGAATGGGGGGGGGGGGCTTTAGGTTATAATTGTGACAAGGTTATGTGTGCCATATACAAATGGCTTAGCACGGCATACCACCAAGAGCCCTGAAAAGGACCCCTGCAGTGTTAATGTGATCAATGGAGGTTAGTTGCGTATCCTTTACAGGACGTTGCAGAACCAACCCCAACAGCCCCTGGCTGTTGTGTGGTTTTTTTCTAGGCATATTTACATCCAGTAGTTTGCCATTGCTTTCTAGACAGTCGGCTTTGTTGATACCACTGTCGAAACCAACGCAAGGCGCATGGCCCGCAGCTGGGATCAAACCCGGATCAAAGGAAACAGACCTAAATACTGCTCCGACCGGGGACGATGTCGTCTACCGGCGAGCCATTGGGCGACCCGGTCGCGGATTAGGGTCGTCAGCAGTGCGTTCTTCGTCTTAAAGTCCACGCAGTCTGGCGTTTGTAGTCATGTTTATTCACAACCTTGTTTCTCATGCACTTTCAATCAACTCTGGTACAGATCATCTTCCAGGATATGACGTCATAATTATCCAACCTCTTTTCCCTCTGTCTCCCTCTGTCTCTTTTCCCATCCAACATTCCCACCGTCACGATGTATTATCTTTAAAAATGTTATTAATTTACCATTGAACATAATATTATTATTATTTTTTATGTTTATCATTAAGAAATTAAACAGCCCCTGCCCGTTGTGTGGTTTTTCTAGGCAAATTTACGTCCAGTAAGTTTGGCATAGCCTGTAAGAAGAACATAATTGTATAATTGTTTTTGTTCAACACAGAGTTACTTGTTCAATACAGAGTTACTTGTTCAATACAGAGTTACTTGTTCAACACAGAGTTACTAGTTCAATACAGAGTTACTTGTTCAACACACAGTTACTTGTTCAACACAGAGTTACATGTTCAACACAGAGTTACATGTTCAACACAGAGTTACTTGTTCAATACAGAGTTACTTGTTCAACACAGCTTGTTCAACAGAGGTTACGGTTCAACACAGAGTTACTTGTTCAACACACAGTTACATGTTCAACACAGAGTTACTTGTTCAACACAGAGTTACTTGTTCAACACAGAGTTACTTGTTCAACACAGAGTTACTTGTTCAACACAGAGTTACTTGTTCAACACAGAGTTACATGTTCAACACAGAGTTACTTGTTCAACACAGAGTTACTTGTTCAACACAGAGTTACTTGTTCAATACAGAGTTACTTGTTCAACACAGAGTTACTTGTTCAACACAGAGTTACTTGTTCAACACACAGTTACTTGTTCAACACAGAGTTACTTGTTCAACACAGAGTTACTTGTTCAATACAGAGTTACTTGTTCAACACAGAGTTACTTGTTTAACACAGAGTTACTTGTTCAATACAGAGTTACTTGTTCAACACAGAGTTACTTGTTCAACACACAGTTACTTGTTCAACACACAGTTACTTGTTCAACACACAGTTACTTGTTCAACACAGAGTTACTTGTTCAACACAGAGTTACTTGTTCAACACACAGTTACTTGTTCAACACACAGTTACTTGTTCAACACAGAGTTACTTGTTCAACACAGAGTTACTTGTTCAACACACAGTTACTTGTTCAACACAGAGTTACTTGTTCAACAGAGTTACTTGTTCAATACAGATTACTTGTTCACACAGTTTACTTGTTCAACACAGAGTTACTTGTTCAACACACAGTTACTTGTTCAACACACAGTTACTTGTTCAACACAGAGTTACTAAAAGCACAAGTTACTTGTTCAACAAAGTTACTTGTTCAACAAAGTTACTTGTTCAACACAGGTGTTACATCAATCAACACACAGTTACTTGTTCAACACAGAGTTACTTGTTCAACACATAGTTACCATGAGTTACTTGTTCAACACACCCCCTTGTTCAACACAGAGTTACTTGTTCAACACAGAGTTACTTGTTCAACACAGAGTTACTTGTTCAACACACAGTTACTTGTTCAACACACAGTTACTTGTTCAACACAGAGTTACTTGTTCAACACACAGTTACTTGTTCAACACAGAGTTACTTGTTCAACACAGAGTTTACTTGTTTCAAC
This sequence comes from Candidula unifasciata, assembly GCA_905116865.2. NCBI lineage: Eukaryota > Metazoa > Mollusca > Gastropoda > Stylommatophora > Geomitridae > Candidula > Candidula unifasciata. Next base: position 869,550 of record CAJHNH020004668.1, on the reverse strand, counting down.
ACAGTTTGTTACACACAGTACTTGTTCAACACACAGTTACTTGTTCAACACACAGTTACTTGTTCAACACAGAGTTACTTGTTCAACACAGAGTTACTTGTTCAACACACAGTTACTTGTTCAACACAGAGTTACTTGTTCAACACACAGTTACTTGTTCAACACACAGTTACTTGTTCAACACACAGTTACTTGTTCAACACAGTTACTTGTTCAACACACAGTTACTTGTTCAACACAGAGTTACATGTTCAACACAGAGTTACTCGTTCAACACACAGAGTTACTTGTTCAACACAGAGTTACTCGTTCAACACACAGAGTTACTTGTTCAACACAGAGTTACTCGTTCAACACACAGAGTTACTTGTTCAACACACAGAGTTACATGTTCAACACACAGAGTTACTTGTTCAACACACAGTTACTTGTTCAACACAGAGTTACTTGTTCAACACACAGAGTTACTTGTTCAACACAGAGTTACTTGTTCAACACACAGTTACATGTTCAACACACAGTTACATGTTCAACACACAGACTTGTTCAACACAGAGTTACTTTTGTTCATGTTACAAACACAGAGTTACTCGTTCAACACAGAGTTACTCGTTCAACACACAGAGTTACTTGTTCAACACAGAGTTACTCGTTCAACACAGAGTTACTCGTTCAACAGACTGTTTGTTTTGTGATGAAGGGAGAAATATCGCGATGACAGCATTTCACATTTCTGTAAATAAAAAACCTGGCACAGAAAAACTTCCTGTCTCCTAAGCGTTGTTTACTGTTTACATTAACTCTGTAGAATTTTTCACAAAGTCGATATTTGTTTCGTTTTGTTTACTGTATTGAATTTGTCGCCTATAATTTAATCCCTTATGTAAGAATAAAGTTGTCAGTAGAAAAAATAGGAACAGTAGCAGCAGTAGTAGAACAACAACAATGTCAAGGAGGAGAGAAAGAAGAAAGAGAAGAAGAAGAAGAAGAAGAAGAAGAAGAAGAAGAAGAAGAAGAAGAAGAAGAAGAAGAAGAAGAAGAAGAAGAAGAAGAAGAAGAAGAAGAAGAAGAAGAAGAAGAAGAAGAAAAAGAAGAAGAAGAAGAAGAAGAAAAAGAAGAAGAAGAAGAAGAAGAAGAAGAAGAAGAAGAAGAAGAAAGAAGAAGAAGAAGAAGAAGAAGAGAAGAAGAAGAAGAAGAAGAAGAAAAAGAAGAAGAAGAAGAAGAAGAAGAAGAAGAAGAAGAAGAAGAAGAAGAAGAAGAAGAAGAAGAAAAAGAAGAAGAAGAAGAAGAAGAAGAAGAAGAAGAAGAAGAAGAAGAAGAAGAAGAAGAAGAAGAAGAATAGGAAGAAGCATAATTAGATGAAGAGCAATAATAACAACGACAGGAACGAGAAGAGAAGTAGGAGGAAGAGGAGAAAGAGAACGACATATGATTCATTTGTTAAATTCATCTTTTGCCGGTTGCTGAAGAGCGGGAATTAGTTAGTTAGTCTTTCCTCTTGGGCCTATGGCGGCGCATAGGGCAGAGGTTATAGCTCTACATGTTTGGCGATTCGTTGCCCCCTACTTTAGGTCTTAGATGTTTATCAGGCCCATGGTTGAGCCTTCTCTGATCATGGTTCAACGTAGAGACTTTCTTGGTCTTCCCCACCACTTTCTTTTTATTTCCGGTGTCCATATGAGAGCTTGATGGGGAGTCTTGTCTTATCCATTCTGGGCGCATGGCTGATGTAGTTCCAGCTGCGCTTTCTTATAAAACTGGATACATTTTCTTGCTTTTTCTCTTGTCTTATTTGCGTATTGGATCTGAAATCTGGAGATTCAGTTATCTTCTCAGACATCTGTTCTCAAAACTGTCTAATTTTTATCTAGAGCTATCGCTGCTTTCCAACTCTCGCATCCGCAAGTTAGCACTGGAATCACACAAGAGTTGATGATCTAAGTTATGTGTGATTGCTGAGTGTCTCTGACTTCGAGATGTTTGACAGTTTGTTAAAGGTACTAGATGCCAGTGCAATTCTAGCTGATATTTCTGGCGCTGAGTCCCCTACAGATGAAACCTTACTTCCTAGATATGTAAAGCTGTTGACTTTTTCAAAAATGTGATTGTTTAGTTTTATGTCGTCTGAACTATCGGTAAGATCAATAATTAATGTTTTTGCGGTGTTAATTTGGAGACCAATTTAGAGTGGGAATTCAGGTAACGTATTTCAGAATATACATACACATTTTTACATACAATCTTTGAGTAACCATCTTTCAGTGTGCAATCCAGGAGCAAGAAAAATAATTATAGTCGTGACAAGCAATCAGATATACTCTGTTTTTTCTTTAAGAGCAAGTTTTCTTCTTTCGAAATTATGCGCGGCCAAAGTCTTTTTCAGCCTGCTCTTTTTCGAATTCGTGTCAACCATTTGTTATCATCATCATCATCATCATCATCATAGTTGTAGTGTTTGGTTGCTAGTAAGTAAGTAAATAAGTTTTACCCCCTCAGGTCATCAAACAGAGTGATAAACACCCGGTGACACAGAGTGCCACTATTTGGATCGCGTGTGGAGGGTTCCGGAAATCCCTTTCAACCGCTAGGTTATATTAAGGTCCCCGACAACAACCAGGGTGGGGCTTCAAAATAGCGAAAAAATTGCATTCCACATTAGGAGGACACAATTCAAATTTAACTATTTGGTTACTAATTCTGGCGTTCGTTTAGTGCCCTGGCAAAATATAAAGAAACTGTGAAGTGCCTCCCCGCGTGGTGACCTAGAAATGTTTCTAGTTTTACTTTCTGTAACCCCCAAAATACGATTGCCTTAAATGAGTTGACAAAGTGACCTTACTAGATGTTGTTAGCCGGTCATCTGGTCACCGCCTGTTTGCCGCCATGAGCAGTAATGATGAAGCATAGGAACAGCGGAGTTGTTGCCCTTTCGGAAATAGGGGATACAATTCCACCTCCACCAAAGTAAGTAGTTGTATCCTATTGTAGACATCTGTCTGTCTGTCTGTCTGTCTGTCTGTCTGTCTGTCTGTCTGTCTGTCTGTCTGTCTGTCTGTCTGTCTGTCTGTCTGTCTGTCTGTCTGTCTGTCTGTCTGTCTGTCTGTCTGTCTGTCTGTCTGTCTGTCTGTCTGTCTGTTTGTTTGCCTGCCTATCTGTGTTTTTCTTACTAACTAAACACATAGGCACTTTCCTACCATCCTACCTATCGATTCGTCTGTCTGACTGTCTACCGGTGGTTACTAGGTATATACATCCTTACGTCCTTGTTAGGACGTAATTTTTTTGTTATTTGAAGCCCCACTCTGGCTTTTGCCAGGGGCCGCAATATAGGCAGGCCATAAATATGGCCAATTGTCTGAACGCGGTTTCTGGGACCTCTCCACGGTGATCCTCATCCACATGGTGGCATTTTGTGTCATCGGGTGTTTATCGGTTGTGTGATGTCCTAGTGGGGGAGAAAGTCAATCACTGTAATTTACTTAAAATCGTACTTAAATTACTTAAATATCTACGTAAATATCTACTTAAGTATCTACTTTTGCTGCGTGGTCTCGAGGCATGTTGTCCGCCTTGAGTGCTAGAAGTTCCGGGTTCAATTCCCGGTAAGGACTAGGAGTTTCCATGTGACAGCACTCCTTCGATACACGAGACAAAAGGCTGTAACCTTGAGTGTCTGCTTAAACCACACGGCAGAGTCATTCAGAAGAACAAAGGAAATTTATTAGTAGTATATGTTAAGATCATCATCATCATCAGTTTTTTTAAGATAAAAAGATCGTCGCATTCAACCAACATCCCTGAAGGGGGAGCTTTAGGCTATAATTGTGACCAGGTTATGTGAGCCACATAAAATGGCGTAGCATTGCGCGCTACCAGGGGTGATGACAAGGACTACTGCAGTGTTTTTGAGGGTTCTTTTCCGTATGGATATTATTACCTAACTGTTGCGACAACTGATAAATTGCATGTTTATACCCTCTGCTACCAAGGCCAAACCTGGTCCCTAACAAGAGCACAGGAGAAAAAGATCACGAAATGAGATGCTTACGTAAGGCTGCCAATGTCACAAGGAGAGACAGAGTTCGAAACGAGAACATTAGATCAATTGTAGGAACCACACCATGCCTGCAAGACATAAAGAAGCAGCAAATAGAGTGGTTTGGCCACTTGATGCGAATGCAAACCGACCAACTGCCTCTACGAGCATACAACGAACAGCACTACTGCCCTAGAGCATGAGGCAGACCGAGAGTACGATGGATAGACAATATATCAGAGATCCTGAGGCAACACGGACTAACAACAACACGTGCAACACACCTGGCCCAGGATAGAAAACTGCGACTCCCCACTACGCTGTGAGGCAATCGTGGACAAGACAAGACGAGACAAGACAAGACTGTTGCGATCTTAAATGAAGTATATTATGTTTGCTTACGTCCGACTGTGTGAGTGGTAAATTAATATGTTTTCACACTGCGTCTTATTGTAGGACGCAGTTTTGTTGTTGTTTTAAAGTCCCACCCCCGGGCTCTAATATAACCCAACCTATGCGTATAGGTTCCCTGGCGGAGACGGACTTTTCTTCAAAAATGACCTTGGCTCCCAGGTCGACCCAGCCTTGAGTGGGTACCGGGTGCAATCCCGGGAAGTAGAGGCGGCAGGCGTGATGCTGACCACATCACCCATCTTGTGCCGTTGGTCTATAAAAATATAGGTCTAGCCCTATATGCCCTATACACCTAAAGGCGTGGAAAGGGTCCTTTACTTTTTTACTTTTATGCGTATAGGTTGAACGGGGTTTCTGGGACCTGTCCCTGGGTGATGCTCATCCGAATTGTGGTACTTCGTGTTACTGGGTGTTTATCGCTCGGTGTGAGGTCCTGTGGGCTTGAACGTCAGTCAGTCAGTAAATTATTATTATTCATGACCAGAAATGCTTCCATTTATTGGCAGTGCCCTCTTGATAACAGTCATCATGGATGATGGAGTGAATCTGATAAATACCAAAAGTGTGTGCTCTTTTTGGGAAATTGCACATCCTGATACATGATTATGTCCCTTGAATGAATTGCATGGCGGGAAGGCGGTTGCTATAGGACTATATTTATCCAATAATGATTCAAGTGCTAGGATTATCGGCGACAGGGTCGCGCATTGGCTGGCCGATAGACGACTTCGTCGCCGGTCGGGACAGTATATGTGTCTGTCTCATTTGATCGCATCAATGATGTAGGAGTCCTTTTCAGGGCTTTTGGTGGCGTGCAATGTTAACCTTTTTTTTATATGGCGCACATTAATCAGTCACAATTATAACCTACAGCTTTCTCTTCGGGGATACTGGCTGAATGTGACGTTTTTTGTTTCTTTTTTGTTTTCGAGCAAAGCAGTGGAACGGAACAAAGAGTTAGGATGTGGATAACACTCAACTGTCCCTATAGGTTCTGGTGTTTCCTTTGAGTGGCTGAAAGAAAAACCTGCTCCCTAACAAGCATGTCGTAACAGGCTCCTAGTGAAGAATTTGCTAAAATCAAATGTGTTGGGTTGAAATGCGTAGATATCAAAGCCTAACTGTAAATTGCAAACCACAACGCATCGTTCCAATCGGCCGTTACAGAGCGAGCGCAAAACAACAGAAAACAGTTTTTTAAACGTAAACAAGTAGTTTGGACCGCAAACAAAGTTAAAATAGGATGAACTCAAGAAATTTGAAGAGTTTTCAAACTGTCCCAATATTTGACGCAATTTTTCGTTATTTTAAAGCCCCAATCCGGCTGCTGTAGTGGGCCATAATATAACCTAACGGTTGAAGGGGGTTTTCTGGGACTTGCACTTGGGTGGTTCTTATCCGAATGGTGGCACTTTGTGTCACCGGATGATTATGGCTGGTGGTGCTGTCCTGGTGGGATTGAACTTAATATATTTATTTACATTGCAATAATATGTCGCTTTACTTGTGTACCTCTACTTTCATTGGACGGGGGTGCGGAGTGGGGGCAATGGCTAGAAGTTGATTTTGCCGTTAGAAGTACAATAATCATTATATTTTTGAAAAAAAAAACGTATAGTTATCAGATTGTGAGTTTTTATTTTGTGACGGAAAAGCCCGTACACCTAAAAATTATCAAGGACCCTGAGGCAAAAGAACTGTCAGTTGATTGACTGAACCCTAAGGTATTATTGTGTTCAATTTGAACTATTTCCCTCACCAAATCTAAGATATTGTAAATGTCAAAATTAGGATAAAATTCTATTACTTTCTGTAGGTGTGTGTTAAAAAACAAACAATATTATGTACCTTCTCTAGAATGAACGGGTTATTTAGGATTTTCCCTGCTGGATCAAAATCTAGGTCACTTTTCGAGTCACAGGGGTGCTAGCTTGTCAGACAACATTCAAACGTGACTGCGTACTGAAACAGACAGAAGCCGTGACACTTAAAATGAACGAAACCTCGTTGTGCAGACAAAAAGAGCGCGTAAAATACTTGAAACTCCCCTTGATAATCTGGTGACTATTTTGCAACATCCAGTGGTGAGATGTGCAGGGAAAAAAGAGGTTTTGTGATTTGTTATTTCATTGGAAAAGATTTATCTTTTCTGCTTCGTTATAAATGGATGTATAATGTAGTAATTTACTTGACGAGATACACAGATATGTGGCATTGAATACATTATGCTATCAGGGGCGCTTGAATATGTAAAAAAAAAAGGGGGGGGGGAGGGTGGCACTCAGGACTCTTGGCCTCGCGCCCAACAAATAATAAATGAGTAAGGCGGTTAAGAAAACCGTTTTAACAGTGTATCGAAAAATCATCTTCAAAGTTATTCATACACTTCGTAATACTTCAAGTATATTATTTTCTTTATTCACTTTTCAGCACAGTATTATAATCATTCTCTTATGTTTATTTACTGATTACTGATTTCAGAATCGACGTCATAACACACCGGGCATACCCGTAGATGCTCCGTCTCCAGCATCAAATGTCCTGAGGTGTAGCTGCTAACAGTTCCCGTAGCACACTGATTATACACAGGTCGTTCTCTTCCTCTCTTCGTCCATCCTTGCCGGACCCACACCCAATTCTTGGTTCACACATTCTTGCCTATGTTATTCAATCTAATCTCGTGTCTTCTGTCAACAGTCGTCCATATATGGTCTTCTTCTTCTTCTTCTTCTTCGCGTTCACCAGCTGTACACTCTGGCGGAAAGTTCTGGTTGCTCGTCCACTACTGAACTGCAGTCCTGCTCCAGAACCTGAGTGTTGCGTGTGCATCAGTTTTACAGATCTCATTCTCTTGAATACAGACTGTTGGTTCCTTGCCTCTCCGGCAGATGCACTCCGACTTCAAAGGAAGCTCCCCAATTAGTCGACTCTTACGACATGCTTTTGGGGAGGCAGTGGGTCTATATGGTCTTCAGAATATCTCCTATGTCCAGTACGAGTGTTTCCGTAGCTTTCGCTTATGTAGCCAGAAAATTCCGCTCTTTCATTCCCTTGCACTCCTGCAATTCTGGACAGTATATCCACGTGATTCCCTGCAATGTTGGCGTACTGATGAATGGTATCTAGTCATGCAACATTAGTCCACTTTGAACCTTCCGCAGTACCGACTGAGAATCAGACACAATAATTCCGCTGGTAACTTTGTTTTCTGCTATCCAATTCAGAACTGCAGTGATTGCTTCCACTTCCATCCTCATGCTTGACGTTGGTGATAAAAAAAATGCTCCATTTTTTTCTGCCACAATTTTTCTCTTCTTCTAGCTGAAAATCCCCAGCCAGATCTCACCCCTGATGAACAGAACAATCAGTGTACACTACTGCATCATCTAGCCCAGCCTTTCCATCTATCAGTTGTTGTACCTCTAATTCTACCATACCGTTTCACCACTCTCTATATTCTCTTACTAACGTGATAATGACCTAATGGAAACTGCTGTTGCTGGGCGTTCGTGTCGATATCCCAATTCTACCCCCGTTGTATTTACTTGACTGAGGCCGCCCTCTCGATTGTATCTTCAGCTAGTGCCATCCATGACTTTCCTCTTTTCTACCAGTCTCCCCTTAAATCGTTCAGATTGCAATGTAGCGGATGCCTTTCATCACTGATAACTGGCACGTAGGCCTTGGCTTGCCCCAGTGACAGTCTAGGCTTTACCGATGTCAACACAAGCAAATATCTCATTGTTCTAATTGAGGTATCTCGCGTGCAACCCAAGACCATTCTCATTCCTTCATTTTGAATCTTCTTCTTCTTCTTCTTCTTCTTCTTCTTCTTCTTCTTCGCGTTCACCAGCTGTACACTCTGCCGTAAAGTTCTGGTTGTATGTCCACTTCTGGACTGCAGTCCTGCTCCAGAACCTGAGTGTTGCGTGTGCATCAGTTTTACAGATCTGATTCAACTGAATGTAGACTGCTGGTTCCTTGCCTCTCAGGCACATGCACTCCGACTTCAAAGGAAGCTCCACAGTTAGTCGACTCTTACGACATGCTTCTGGGGAGGCAGTGGGTCTATTCTTGTTTTCCCCACAATAGGGCCCTGGAACCCAAACGGGGGTCATTTTGAATACTTTTAAGCTTTGTACACTGTGAAGTAGTTAGGGATAATATTATTAGGCCATAATCGATTACAGAAAGACCAAATAGTTGAAAAATAAGACCAGTAATCTCTGATACATGCCACCATCTTCTTCAGTGCCGCCAGGCCACGCTTGCGTTTGATCAGGGTCTGCTCCACGTGATATTTGTAGGACAGACTGCGATCAAACGTCAAACCTAAGTATTTCAGCTGATCTCTTCTTTCAACATTAACACCCTTCCTGGATATGTTGGGCAAGTCGTTCTTTCCAATGCTGTTATTTAAAGAGCACTACACAAACACTGGCCTTCTCTGGGTTTAGTTTTGACCTTGTCTGTTCGCATCACTTCATCATCTCATGCAAAGCACTTTGCAAGTCTCTGATCATGTCATGTCTGTCTGACCCGCTTCGATACATTAGGACATCATCTGCAACTGGTCCAGTGGGCTGTATTTTTGCCAGACTTGCTGTATATATGTTAAACACGACAGGTGACAATGGTGATCCCTGAGCGAGGCCAGGGCAAATCCGTATTGGATCTAATCTCCATGTTCCCAAACAAATACCTCTGTTCTTTCCAACAGTGCTGCGCCAATCTAATGAACCAACCAAGTGTTCACACTGCTGTCCATCACGCACTACATAAGATGTGTGAAGTCAACGCTGTTATAGGCATATTCAAGAACTATTTCAACAGGGATTGTTTTTTGCTTTCGCTGAAATCCTTCATACACAACACAGTATATGCGAACGTACCAGCATTTTCCAATTGTTTCTTTGATGGCCTATAGCTGCCCGGTGTCCGGTAGTATGCCAATTGTTTCATCACTTTCTTAGCCCCAGTTTTTTTCCAGCACTTTGCAATGTACATTTTGCAGGGTTATGATTATACAACAGTTGAGCTACGAGGGATCCCAGTCTGGTTTTGGAAATGATTTAAGATAGCTATGTAACCAGTCATCAGGATATTTGAAGTTTTGATACTATCATTCTCCTCACAACTTATAGTATTTCATCACTACTTAACTGTGTGATATAGCCATAGCGTACACCGTCTGACCCCGGAGCATTATTTCTGCTGCCCCCTACTGCCACCTACATGTCGATTTCAGCCACAAGTCTTCATAATCGTTGTCTGTGAGAGTGCTAATGCCTGCGATTCTCTAGAGTGTTGTTCTGATCTGTCCTATCGTCTTTATTCATTTGGATTATATACCGCGTAAAAAACTCTTGCCCCTTTTCCTTGTCACTTGTCAATATTTTACCTCCTTAATCCTGAATATTTGGCGTTTGAAGAATGATACTTTGTTTTATTCATTTAAAGGTGCAAATTACAGAATTTATGTAGTGTTTTCTTTCCCGCTAAGTCTGTCACAAGATTTCCCCAAAGGCTTTCCTTGGCCTCTTTGCACATATTTTAAATATGTTTACTCGGGATTTGTTTCTCTTGATGTTTTTGCTCAATATCGTCATAATTTGCCGGTCTTAGTTTTCCTGCTTTGTGCCATCCATTCACAATCAATGTTTTTGCTTTCCATGCCTTTTCCACCTGTTCGTTCCACCACGGTGGTTGCACAATTGCTGTTTTTCGTATGTTTTGTCTGGCTGTTTGGCGCAACGAATGCAATGTGCCAACCTAATCTTTTTTGGCCGTTTTTTTTTAACGTGTTGCATTTGCTTAACAGTCTGTCTTTTTGGGGTGAGAATAACGCATGGTAGATGGTCACTTTGTTGCGCCCCAAGAACATCCCATCGCTTTGTGTGTGCATCAGTATTGGACGCTTAATTAAGCTAGGTCAATCACTTCACCCGAGTCTCCGCCTGTCTCTGCTAATCTTGTGGCACGACCGTCGATTAAAACAGTGAACCTAGTGCTTTGTAGGGGCTGACTCAGTGCAACCCCCTATCTGTTGTCTGTCTGATTTCCCCACTCTTTTGACCGAGCGTTAAAATCACGGGAGAAGCGGGAGCAATATAAATGAAGAGAATATTTCAGGCGGCATGGGAAAAGCAAGAATCAACATCAGATTTGCAAACTGCTGTCACCGTCCCTGTGTGGGAAAAATGAAGGAAGTAAGAGGGACTATACTAATTACAGAGAAATATCACTTCTCAGTCACACTGCAAAAATGTATGCTAAAACCATTGATATAGTATCAACTTTCAGAAGTACAGATGGGCTTTCGACAAAACAGAAGTTGCACAGATGCCATTTATACATTGAGACAACTATCAGCGAGAGCAATAGAACACGATAAGACATGTTTGTTGACATTCATAGACCAAGAAAAAGCCTTCGATAGAGTCGACAGGAATATGCTGTGGGAATGTATGGGAAAAAAGGGAATCAGCAATCATCTCAATAATATTTGCAAAAGCCTGTACACACGTAGTAAATGCTGCATAAGATCGAAGGCAGGGTTGTCAAGAACTTTTATAGTGAACTCTGGTGTGCATCAGGGCTGTGTACTATCGCCGCTTCTTTTTTTTTTATAACATACATGAATCCCATATGTAAGGAAACGAACTTTAATCATGAAGAAGATATTACAGAATTACTATTCGCTGACGACCAGGTACTCATAGTAAAAAGTACGGAATGCCCACAGAACCACCTAACTCAAATTAGAAACAAAGGGGAGGAATATAATATGAAAATAAACAATACGAAGACAGACAATGGTGATAGGAAGACAGAAAGACAGTTTAGAAATAAAATTAAAAAAACAACACCTTAAGACAAACAGAAGAATTTAAGTATTTGGGAGCAATTTTCACATCCGACGGAAAACTGGACAGAGAAATTAGCTCGAAATGTGCAAAAGCTAATCAAGTAATGGGGCAACTATCTCCCCTGTTGACACACAAGCAGATACCTCGGTGAATCTTATCAGAACTATTTTTTTGGCCAACACTATGCTATCAATGCCAAACGTGGACACTTACATCCTCCAATGAACGTTCAGTTGTGACAACAGAAATCACGAAATCAGATGAATACTAGGAATAAAGCCAGTCTTACAGGTCATCAAAGAAGTACAAAAAAAGTGGTTTGGACACCTAACATGAATGTCCTGGTACTATCCGCCACAGTGAGCCACACTAAAACGTTACAACGGGTATAGAGCGAGTGGAAGACCTCGAAAAATATGAAGTGATGGCATTAAGAACAGTCTTGCAATAATGAACATCAGTCTTAATAGTGTTCTTGACAGAGCTCATCAACGAATGTTACATCTTCCCCCGACACTTCGATGAGGTACAAGGTGGAAGAGAAGAAGTTAAAATCACCAGCTATTGAACATATTTGCTATCATACTCCTCCAAATCTGCTAGGAATTCCTGTGTGCCTTTTATTTATTTACCATTCCGTATCATCATCATGTATCAGGTCCTTTTGCAGAAGGTCGCTCTCATCACAGTCTGCCTGAAAGAAACTCGGTCTCTCGCCAGTTCTCCCGCCTCATGCACTTTCACACTCAAGGAGTCACTTACATCCTGTGCCCATCTTCGTGTTGGTCATCCCCTGCCCCTCCTTCTTGGTACCATGCCTTCTGCTAGAATTTTTTCCAATCCGTCGTGGCGCTTGATATGACCAAAATATTTCAGCTTTCGAGAAAGGATGCTGTTTATTAGCCAATCTTCCTTGATGTTCATGTCCATTCCGTATAGTATTATTATTATTAAAGGTTAGTTGCGCATCCTTTACAGGACATCGCAGAACCAACCCCAACAGCTCCTGGTTGTTGTGTGGTTTTTCTAGGCTAATTTATTTCCAATAGTTTGCCTTTGCTTACTGGACGGTCGGCTTTCTTGATACCACTGTCGAAACTAACGCAAGGACCATAGCCCGCAGCTGGGATCGAACCCGGGATCCCGGCATTACGACGCGTTCGCATCGACTTAGCCATGGAGCCGACATTATTATTATTACTATTATTATTTCTCTTTTGTTTATTTCCTATTTAGCACATTATTTATATTATTATAATTTTTTTTATTTATATAATATTAAGCACAATATTAATATTAATGTTTTTAATCTCTTTATTGTTTACTATTTCGCGCAGTGCTATTATGATGTCATAATTATAATAACAATTATTATTTTCTTAAATTTTTTTACTATTCAGCAAAAAAATTATTATTGTTATTGTTGTCATTATTATTTTTATTCTATTTTATTTGTTTACTAATTATCACACCATTACTACTATTATTATTCTCTTTTTTTTTTCACTATGCAGCACGTCATCATTATGTCTTTTATTTATTCACTATGCAACACGTCATCATTATGTCTTTTATTTATTCACTATGCAACACGTCATCATTATGTCTTTTATTTATTCACTATGCAACACGTCATCATTATGTCTTTTATTTATTCACTATGCAACACGTCATCATTATGTCTTTTATTTATTCACTATGCAGCACGTCATCATTATGTCTTTTTATTTATTCACTATGCAACACGTCATCATTATGTCTTTTATTTATTCACTATGCAGCACGTCATCATTATATCTTTTATTTATTCACTATGCAACACGTCATCATTATATCTTTTATTTATTCACTATGCAACACTTAATTATTATATCTTTTATTTGTTCACTTTGCAACACTTAATTATTATATCTTTTATTTATTCACTATGCAACACTTAATTATTATATCTTTTATTTGTTCACTTTGCACTATGCATTATATCTTTTATTTATTCGTATGCATCATTATGTTCTTTTATTTATTCACTATGCAACATTTAATTATTATATCTTTTATTTATTCACTATGCAGCATTTAATTATTATATCTTTTATTTGTTCACTTTGCAACACAATACTCTTATCATATTTTTTATTAGTATACCATTAGGCAGTGTTTTCATTATTCTCTTACATTAATATTCGACACCTTCAGCACCCCCCCCCCCCCCCCTAGAAATTATGTTGGAAATTCAGTGCCACTGCCCACCACAATGTTTTCTTTGCGTCGTCGCGTCTATGTGCAATATATTGTGCCGGCATTGTTTACATTCCAGTTTTTTGGTTGGAAACGGGAGGTGACGAGGGAGAGGATTGAGGGTGAAGGGTGAAGGGACGGAAAAGGGGGGGGGGAGGGGGTGGGGCGTAGACGGTCTGTCAGAATAATCACGTTTACAATAATCGAATCTCTCCAAGTTTAAACTTAACAGGATGTAGTTTCAAACACCTCTGCTTGTTTTTTGTTTTCGTTCCCCGCTGGCAGAGTCTAGCCAAAGTTCGAATTCATCGTCCACGACTGGTCTTGTTGCAGGACGGGTTTTGCATGAACATCCCTTTGGTATCGATTTCCTCATCCTCATTCTCATCCTCCTCCTCCTTCTTCTTCTTTTTCTTCTTCTTCTTCTTCTTCTTCTTCTTCTTCTTCTTCTTCTTCTTCTTCTTCTTCTTTTTTTTCTTCTTCTTCTTCTTCTTCTTCTTCTACTTTTTCTTCATCATCATCATCATAATCCTCATCTTCTTCTTCTTCGTCTTCTTCTACTTCTTCTTCTTCTTCTTCTTCTTCTTCTTCTTCTTCTTCTTCTTCTTCTTCTTCTTCTTCTTCTTCTTCTTCTTCTTCTTCTTCTTCTTCTTCTTCTTCTTCTTCTTCTTCTTCTTCTTCTTCTTCTTCTTCTTTGTTCTTCTTCTTCTTCTCCTTCTCCTTCTTCTCCTTCTTTTCCTTTTTTAAATTCCTTTTTTTTTTATTCTTGTTCTCTTCAGTATTCTTCTCCTTCACATCTTCACCTTCTTTTTTTCTTCGTCTTTCTTTTTTTCTTCGATTTTCATCTACTTCTGCTACTGGGCTAGCACAAAACTTTCGATACACACCGAGGCGTGAAGAAAGGATCACTTACTTACCTCTTCATACAAAAGACAAATTCACATACAGCTCAAAAGATACATTTCTCCTGAAGGCAAGGGCACCATTACCGACAAAGCCGTCATTTAACTCCAAACTTTATTATCGCCCCCTTGCCAGCATTCAACGCAAACATTCTGTTTTCATTTATCTCCTTTCTAATCCTGTCTTCCCAGGACATCCCATCTCTCTCTCTCTCTCTCTCTCTCTCTCTCTCTCTCTCTCTCTCTCTCTCTCTCTCTCTCTCACATGTATAATTGAGTGTGCTCCCTTCTAGAACTTAGCCACCGTAACTAAGAGGTTGGCTCCTTCATAAGATATTCGCTATTACCAGGGAAACTGTTTTTAATGCTGCGCTGATTATATAAAGATAAAATATTAACTCCTAGATCATTTTGTTTGAATAATGGAACCAAGGCAGGGCTTTCTGGTCCGTTTCTTCGCCTTCTGCTGCATCTCATTCTAGTTCTCATCTTCTTTTTATACTCTCCTACTGTCCTATCCTCCGTTTAATTAGTATTGTTAATACTAATGTTGTTGTTTTTCTACTTCTGCTGCTAATACTACTACTACCACCACCACGACCACCACTACTTTTGCTGGCTGCTGCTACTACTACTGTTGCTTCTGCTAGTTCTGCTGCTTCTACTACTGCTTCTACTACTATTGAGGCTGCTACAGCAAATGCATCAATTACTACTACTTTACAAGAAAGTTAATGGAAAAGACTGCCCTTTGGAAGGTACACCAGTGAAGTGTGAATTGTTCTATCTATCTATTGTCTTCTTCACTTTTACCGGGTTGCAGCCCAGTGTCGTGGTTTAAAATATTTGTTTTGTGCCTCTCGCGTGATCTGAGTGACAGTTTTCTGGATCTTCTGGCCGTATTCAGCTACTCCATCTATCCATTTTTTCTTGGGTCTTCCTCTGGCCTTATCCTTCTCCCTCCAATGTTCGCCTTCTTCTTTTTTTCCCTCCTCTTTATTTTTTTCTTCGGTTTTCATCTACTTCTGCTACTGGGCTAGCACAATACTTTCGATACACACCGAGGCGTGAACAAAGGATCACTTACTTACCTCTTCATTCAAAAGACAAATTCACATACAGCTCAAAAAATAAATTGTTCCTGGAGACAACGGCATCATTACCGACAAAGCTGTCATTCAACTCCAAACTTTATTATCGCCCCCTTGCCAACATTCAACGCAAACATTCTGCTTTCATTTATCTCCTTTCTAATCCTGTCTTCCCAGGACATCCCATCTCTGTCTCAATCTCGCGCACACACACACACACACACACACACACACACACTCTCTCTCTCTCTCTCTCTCTCTCTCTCTCTCTCTCTCTCTCTCTCTCTCTCTCTCTCTCTCACATGTATTATTGAATGTGCTTTCTTTTAGAATGTAGCCACCGTAACTAAGAGGTTAGCTCCTCCAATAAAGATCCGCTATTACCAGGGAAACTGTTCTGTGCTGCGCTGATTATATAAAGATAAAATATTAACTCCTAAATCATTTTGTTTGAATAATGGAACCAATGCAGGGCTTTCCGGACCGTTTCTTCGCCTCCTGCTTCATCTCATTACAGTTCTCAATTTCTTTTCATACTCTCCTACTGTCCTATCCTCTGTTTTTTTTTTATTAGTATTTTTAATACTGATGCTGTTGTTATTCTAATTTTACTGCTACTACTACCACCACCACGACCACCACTACTTCTGCTGGCTGCTGCTACCACTACTGCTGCTTCTACTAGTTCTGCTTCTTTTACTAGTTCTGCTGCTTCTACTAGTTCTGCTGCTTCTACTAGTTCTGCTGCTTCTACTAGTTCTGCTGCTTCTACTAGTTCTGCTGCTTCTACTAGTTCTGCTGCTTCTACTAGTTCTGCTGCTTCTACTAGTTCTGCTGGCTGCTGCTACCACTACTTCTGCTGGCTGCTGCTACCACTACTGCTTCTTCTACTAGTTCTGCTTCTTTTACTAGTTCTGCTTCTTCTACTAGTTCTGCTGCTTCTACTAGTTCTGCTGCGTCTACTAGTTCTGCTGCTTCTACTAGTTCTGCTGCTTCTACTACTGCTGTTACTATTGCGGCTGCTACAATATCAATATCTACAACCTCACAAGAAAGTTAATAGTAAAGACTGCCTTTGGGAAATGTGAAGTGGGAATTGTTAAACCCGCTACATATTCTAAGATATTACACAATGAGTTGAGG